>CAUYQU010025883.1:0-13789 GCA_963574635.1 Cheracebus regulus
CTCTCTCTCTCTCTCCCCCTCTCTCTCTCTCTCCCCCTCTCTCCCTCTCTCTCTCTCTCTCCCTCTCTCTCCCTCTCTCTCTCTCCCTCTCTCTCTCCCTCTCTCTCTCCCTCTCTCTCTCTGTCTCTCTCTCTCTCTCCCCCCTCTCCCCCCACACATACATGTGTATGGGGTGGGTGCATGTGTACACACACACACACACACACACACACCCTGTTGTTTCTGTTTCTCTAGAGAATGCTAACTAATACAGTATGTGTAATACATTTGTCACAATTAATAAGCCAATATCAACACATCAGTTATTGACTCCGTAGAGTCCATACTGGATTCAGATTTCCTCAGATTTTCCCTGATTTGCTTTCATTGTTCCCGGGTCCCTTCCAGGACCCCATTGGACGTTCAGGCTCCGCGTCTCCAGAGCTGCTCTCTGCCGGGCGTTTCTGTCTCCTCGCTTTCCGACGACCTGGAGGGTGGCTGGTCAGGTGTACTACAGGACACCTGTCCATTGAGAGTTCATTGCTGCTCCTGTCACGATGACAGCAGGGCTACGAGGCTGGAGGAGGGAGACCAGCGGGGACAGTGCCCTGCTCATCAGGTCGTCCCAAGGTAAGCACCGTCACCACGACTCGGCAGTACTGACGCTGGCCTTGGCCGCCCGGCTGAGATCTGTCAGCTTTCTTCCTTGTAAAGGGACACGTTTCGCTTCCCTTCCCCTGATGTCCTCTGTGGGAGGAAGCCGCTGTGCACAGCCCCCGCCTAAGGCTTGTCAGCCGCACTCCACCTCCCTGGGGGTGGAGGGTCTACATGATTTATTTGTCATTCTTTTGCATTAAGAGCTGGTCTCTTTTCTCCATTTATTATTATTCATTTATTTATATCAGCATGAACTCAAGGGTATTTATTTTATACTTAGGTTATAGTTAATACTGCTTTATTTTGTGGCTCAGATGGTCCCAGCTCGGGGTCCTAGGGGTCCTTTCTTTCAGCTCTGTGTACCTCTAGCACGTCCTCAAAATTCTGAAGCTTTTTAATTTGCTTGTTTTGAACACTTCCTTACTTTTTGGCACTACAAAATGCTCCAGACTCACACACTTTCTGCCCCAGTCCTGGAATAAGCCAGCACAGTGCTAGAATAAGCCAGCAGGCCTGGTTCCTTCTGCTGGCGTTAGAATGGCGCTAGAAACCAACACCTGGGCTGAGCTCTGTGCTCACACCTGCAATCCCAGCACTGTGGGAGGCCAGGATTTTGAGACCTGCCTTGGCTACATAGGGAGACTGAGACCCTGTCTACAAAAAATTTAAAAATGAACCAGGCATGGTGACCTAGAGTCCTATATAGCGCCTGTAGTCCTAGCTACGTGGCAGGCTGAGATGGAAGGATTGCTTGAGCCCAGGAATTCAAAGCCGTAGTGAGCCATGATCACGCCAGTGCACTCCAGCCTGCGTGACAGAGTGACATTCTCTCTCAAAAAATAAAAAAATAAAAATAAAAGATTTTTATTTTTATAAATTATAAATAAAAGAGACATTCTCTCTCAAAAAATAAAAATAAAAGCATTAACTTATGTTAAAGAATAAGAAAAGAGAAAGAAAAGAAAGAAAGAGAAAGAAATTAAAAAAGGAAGGAAGGAAGAAAGAAAAGAAGAGGAGAAGGAGAAGGAAAAGAAAGAAGGAAAGGGAAGGGAAGGGAAAAGAAAAAGGAAGAGAAGGGAGGGGAGCAGGGAGGGAGGGAAAGAAAGAAGAAAGAAGGAAGGAAGAGAAAGAAAAAAGAAGAAGAGCTTGTAATCCCAGCCCTTTGGGAGGGCCGAGGCGGGCAGATCACAAGGTTGAGAGGTTGAGACCAGCCTGGCCGCCATGGTGAAACTCCATTGCTACTAAAAATACAAAAATTAGCCAGGCAAGATGGTGCGTGCCTGTGGTCCCAGCTACTCGGGAGACTGAGGCAGGAGAATTGCTTGAACGCAGGAGGTGGAGGTCGCAGGGAGCCGAGATCGTGCCACCGAACTCCAGCCTGGCGACAGAGCGAGACTCCATCTGAAAGAAAGAAGAAAAAGAAAGAGAGGGAGAGAGAGAGAGACGTGGCGAAGATATGGACACTATGTGGCTGCGTGACACTACACACCCGTCGAGATGCACGGACGGCCCAGCACAGTGGCTCATGCCGTCCCCCCCAGGCACTTTCAGGGCAGGAGGACTGCTTGAGCCCAGGAGTTAGAGCCCAGCCTGGGCAGCATAGTGAGACCCCTATCTCCACAAAAAATGAAAACACTGGCCCGGCATGGTGGCGCACACTTGTGGTCCCTGCCACTCGGGAAGCGGAGGTGGGGGATGGCTTGAGCCTCGGAGGCCGAAGCGGCAGTGAGACATGATTGGGCCACCGCTCTGCAACCTGGACGGCAGAACGAGACCCTCTCTCAAAATAATAAAAATTCATAGAGCTTCGGAGTACAAAGAGTAAACATTAATGTGTGCAGACTTTAAAGGATCATTTCGAATATCAGGGAATCCCAAGAGGGAATGCAGCACGTGACGGAATCATTTAACCGTGTTGCAGGTGCATGGACCAATCTCCTGAAGGGAGTGACCTGGAACTTTGGAAATGAGTGAAGTCGTCAGGACTAAAGGCGCTCTGGCCGGTAACGCAGTTTCCCAGGGGGAGGGGCGAGGCCCCTGGACCTACGGTGAGAAGGCAGGTCCCAGGTCCTCGTGGGATCCCCAAGTGCAGCAGAAAGGCGCCTTGGCAGAGGCTGGCAGAACACGGCATGGGCACAGGAGGCGTGCAGGACACACAGAAGAGCAGCGCAGCCGGGGAGGGACAGTCACAGGACACGGCGTGGGCACAGGAGACGTGCAGGACGTGCTGACATGTTCTCCTCCCCCAACCTTACAACATTAGTGCCCTCACTGCCCCATTTCACAAATGAGAAAATGGCCGGGCGCAGTGACTCACGCCTGTAATCCGAGCACTTCGGAGGCCAAGGTGGGCGGATCACCTGAGGTCAGGAGTTCAAGACCAGCCTGACCAACATGGTGAGACCCGTTCTTTAAAAAGCAAAAAAACAAAAACAAACAAACAAGAACAAAAAAAAAAAGAGAGAAAATAGAGCCCCAGAGAAGCTGCGTGACCTGTCCAAGGTCACAATCTCGGGCAGTGGAGCCAGGTTTGATCCCAGGCAGCGTCGTGGCTTGGGAGATTGTGCTTTTCACCTGTGCATTTTCCATCGCAAATGAGCAGAGCGGTTGGGGCAAGCTCGTTTTCAGACATCCATGCTGTGGAGAGAGAAAAGGGGATGCGTATTTAGGAGCAGTGGAGCTGTGCCTGGGAGGGCCGCGTCTGCACCTGAGTGGGGGACCCTCCGGGCTAGCGTGGGTCTGAGTGAGAGGTGGGTGAGGCCACTCTGGGTCTTCAGGCTGGGGCGGCGGCCGAGTCCCAGCGACGCCCACGGAGCTGGCAGCACCCAGACTCTCCCACAGCCGAGCTCGGAAGCACCTTCGTTTGTTCTCCAGGCTGTGGCTTTGCCTTGCAGAATCCCAGCCTGTCAGGAGAGCTAAGTCAGGGTCAACAGGTCAAGAAGCTGAGACCCCCAAATGGACGGCCCCTGCCTCTGAGCCGGGTGCCCACGGCAGTCACTCTGCTCAGGCAGCCAGGCCAGGACACGGGGCCAAGGCCAGCCTCTCAACCCAGGTCACAGGCTGCTCACAGCTTGTCCCCAGGGCTCTACCCCAGGGAGACCCCGTCCCCTCCTCTACTGCTGGAAGCTGCCCACACTGTGGCCTGGAACAAGGGCCTTGTCCTTGCGCTGGGCCTGCCCAGGGGAGGGCTGCTTTTGCACACAGGGCTCGCACGCAGTCTACCTGGGCCTGGTGACTCCCAAGGTTCTGTGAGAACCAGCAAGGTGTGTTCATGTTCATGAAAGTCCTTTGAAAAGCGCGCGCGCACACACACACACACACACACACACACACGCCAGGACGTGGGCTGGCGGCAGCCCCTCCAGGCCACTCTCCCTCTCCCTCTGTGCCCGGCAGTCAGGTGACACAGGTCGGGGCCCCAGCCGGAGGTCGGGAGGCTAGAGCAGCAAGGAAGGCTCCACCTGGCTGTGCCCCAGGCTCCTGCTGCCGGGCTCCTCCTGGAACGCGGGGTGGGAGGTCCCTCCTGTCTGGGCAGAGGCTGGGCTGCCCTCCTCCCCGAGAAACCCAAATGCTCCGGCCCCAGGGCTAGGACCCCGCATGCCCCTCGGGGTGACTCAGACCCCCATGGCGGCTTCCACCTGTTCCCACTCTCAGCGGAAGGTGAAAGCCACCTACATGCAGCCATCCCCCGATGGGCTTCTTGGGGAACGTTAATGGAATAAATGAGTGAGAAAATCAAAGGTCACCAAGCCGAGCCCTTAAAGGGCAGCGCTGTGCGTGTGCCACAGTGCACACCGGCGGCGCCCGCTGAGCTGGGGTGTGTGGGCCGTGGGAATGGACCGGGCTGGACAACCTCGAAGGCTTGGCTGCAGCTCAGCCTGCGAAAGCCGGTGAAGGAATCACCTCTCTGGTCCTCACCTCTGCCCCTGAGTGCTAGACCCAGGGAGGAAGACACCCCATGGACCAGCCCGGCGACCCCTGCTCCAGGTGAGCGCTGACCCCGGGTGGTCACTGGGAACATCTCTGGGGCCTCCCCCCACCCGCTGACTCCCTGGGGCTCTCCACGCTTGTCCACATCCTTCCGCTACTCTTACCCTCGGGCTTAGAAGTCTAAGGGCCGCATCCCCACAGAGGGCATCTGTGGACTCTGTTCCTCACCAGAGGCTCAGACTCACGCCCTGGCCCAACCAAGGGCGGCCAGGGTGGGGACCCCAGGAGCACCCCCGGGGCCTGGCAGTGTCTGCTGCCGCAGAGGCCAGCTCTGCTCCAGGCTCGGGAAGAGAGAGGAAAGAAGGAAAGAGCCCAGGGTCCTTTGGAAATGCCTCCCTGGGGCCACTGGCCTGGCCTGGCCTGGGGTGGGGAGGGACAGAAGCAGGAAGGGAGGCGCAGGGGAGGAAGGTGCCCCCAGAGCTCGGGTCGGCGGTGGCCAGTGCCCACTTCACGCCCAGACAGTGCAGAGCACCGAGATGCCCCCACCCGGGACCGGGGAGGGGAGGGCGGAGTCTGGGGTCCCCCAGTCCGTGGATCCGGACGATGCTTGTCGGGGCTCCCCGAGGTCCTGCCTGCAGTGGGTTCTCGGACGCCAGAGGCGGGGGCGGGCGCGGAGGCCGCTGAGGGTCGCCCACCGTGAACTCGCGCCCGCCCACCCACAGCCCCGGGCCCGCGAGCTGCTGCAGGCTGCGCTGGAGGACCCGAGCCAGGAGCAGCTGAAGCGCTTCCGCCACAAGCTGCGCGACGCGGGCCGGGACGGACGCAGCAACCCGTGGGGGCGGCTGGAGCGCGCGGACGCGACGGACCTCGCGGAGCCGCTGGCCCAGTTCTACGGCCCGGAGCCGCGCTGGAGGTGGCCCGCAAGGCCCTGAAGAGGGCGGACGCGCGCGACGTGGCGGCGCAGCTCCAGGAGCGGCGGCGGCGGCGTGAGCTCGGGGCGGGGGGTCCCCCGGGCTGGGCGGAGGCCGGGCCGCCCTCCCCGCGCGTCCCCGAGAGACCCCGTGGCGCCTTCCACCTGCTCCCGCGCGCGGCGGAGCCTCACCCCCGTCTCCCTTGAAGGGCCCGGCCTCGGCCCCGCGGCGCTGCTCTCCGTGTCGGGTGCGTCCCGGGGAGGGCCGGGTGGGGAGGGCCGGCCGGGGGCGGGCCGTGGTCCCGCAGGGGAAACTGAGGCCTGAGCGGGGCCGGGGAGGGCGAGGGCTTCCGGACCGCGGCCCTGGCAGCCCGGCCCGCCCCGACCGCCTCCCGCGCCGTCTCCCCTCCGCGCAGAGTACAAGAAGAAGTACCGGGAGCACGTGCTGCGGCGGCACGCGCGCGTGACGGAGAGGAACGCCCGCTCCGTGAAGATCACCAAGCGCTTCACCAGGCTGCTCATCGCGCTGGAGGACGCGCCGGGGCCCGCGGAGGCGCTCGGACACGCACACTTTCAACCGCCTGTTCCGCGGCGACGAGGAGGGCCGGCGGCCGCTGACCGTGGTTCTGCAGGGCCCGGCGGGCATCGGCAAGACCATGGCGGCCGAGAAGATCCTGTACGACTGGGCGGCGGGCAAGCTCCACCAGGCGCAGGTGGACGTCGCCTTCTTCCCGGCCTGCGGCGAGCTGCTGGAGCGGCCGGGCGCGCGCAGCCTGGCGGACCTGATCCTGGACCAGTGCCCCGACCGCGGCGCGGCCCGAGCGGCTGTCCTTCATCCTGGACGGCGCGGACGAGCTGCCGGCGCCGGGGGTCCCGAGGCCGCGCCCTGCACCGACCCCGGAAGCTGCCGGGCCGCTGTGCTCCCCGCAGTGCGCGGAGGCGCGCGGCTTCTC
This sequence comes from Cheracebus regulus, assembly GCA_963574635.1. Classification (NCBI taxonomy): domain Eukaryota; kingdom Metazoa; phylum Chordata; class Mammalia; order Primates; family Pitheciidae; genus Cheracebus; species Cheracebus regulus. The sequence continues at coordinate 6,430 of CAUYQU010025883.1, forward strand.
CGACAAGGACAAGAAGTATTTCTACAAGTTCTTCGGGAACGAGAGGAGGGCCGAGCGCGCCTCCCGCGTGGTGAAGGAGAACGAGACGCTGTTCGCGCTGTGCTTCGTGCCGCTCGTGTGCTGGATCGCGTGCACCGTGCTGCGCCAGCAGCTGCAGCTCGGCCGGGACCTGTCGCGCGCGTCCAGGACCACCACGTCCGTGTGCCTGCTGTTCGTCGCCAGCGTGCCGAGCGCGGCTCCCGCCGCCGACCGGCCCCGAGTGCAGCGCGACCTGCGCAAGCTGTGCCGCCTGGCCCGCCAGGGCGTCCCGGAGCGCAGGGCGCAGTTTGCAGAGGAGGAGCTGCAGCAGCTGGAGCTTCGTGACTCCAAAGTCCAGACGCAGTTTTTCAGCAAGAAGGAGCGGCCGGGCGTGCTGGAGACCGAGGTCACCTACCAGTTCCTCGACCAGAGCTTCCAGGAGTTCCTCGCGGCACTGTCTTACTTGCTGGAGGACGAGGGCGGGCCCGGGGCCGCGGCCGGCGGCGTGGGGACACTCCCGCGTGGGGACGCCCAGCCGCACAGCCACCTGCTGCTCACCACGCGCTTCCTCTTCGGACTGCTGAGCGCGGAGCAGATGGGCGACATCCAGCGCCACTTCGGCTGCAAGGTCTCGGAGCCTGTGAAGCAGGAGGCTCTGCGGTGGGTGCAGGGACAGGGCTGCCCCGGAGCGGCACCAGAGGTGACCGAGGGGGCCAAAGGGCTTGAGGACACGGAGGAGCCCGAGGAGGAGGAGGAGGAGGAGCCCGACTACTCGCTGGAGCTGCTGTACTGCCTGTACCAGACGCAGGAGGACGCGTTCGTGCGCCAGGCCCTGAGCCGGCTCCCCGAGCTGGCGCTGCAGCGAGTGCGCTTCAGACGCATGGTTGTGGCTGTTCTGAGCTACTGCGTCAGGTGCTGCCCGCCTGGACAGGCACTGCGGCTGATCAGCTGCACACTGGTTGCTGCACAGGAGAAGAAGAAGAAGAGCCTGGGGAAGCGGCTGCATAACCCGTGCACCTGTGTCCATCGGGCAGGCGCGTGTGCGGTGCGTAACCCGTGCACCTGTGTCCTTCGGGCAGGCGCGTGTGCGGTGCGTAACCCGTGCACCTGTGTCCATCGGGCAGGTGTGTGTGCGGTGCATAACCTTTGCACCTGTGTCCATCTGGCAGGTGTGTGTGGTGGTTCATAACCCGTGCACCTGTGTCCATCTGGCATGGGGAGCATGTCCAGACCAGACCCTGGCTCCCCAGATGGGGAGGCTTGACCACCCCATTGCAAGGCAACAGCCAAGTGCCTCTCTTCTTCCCCAGGTGTCCTCACCATGCCCACCCTCAGCTATCCACAGCCTATGGAAACTTCCTAGTATGGCCCTGCAGCTCTGGCCCAGCCCTTCTTCCCATTATACTTTCTGACAATGAGTTCTGGAACAAACGATGCCCTCTGTGCCCTGAGCCTCTGCCTTGCCACTCCCTCCACCTAGAATGTTCTATTTGCTGCCTGTCCTCCAAGCCTGCCCAGGCTGCCCCAGCTGGCTCCAGAAGTGCCCTGTTGACCACCCTGCCAAGACATCTGCCCCAGGCCTCCACCAGACCCTCAGCTCCTCCAGGGCAAGGCCTTTGCCAGAGTTCCTTTGAATTTAGCTCCAATTCAGCTCCTGCCCAGGTGCTTGGCATCTATTGAGAGAATGAATGTCACGATGTTGGCAGGGACTGGGTCTGGGGACCCAAACACCCATGGGGATGTGGGTGACACCTTCCCACTGGCCTCACTTAAATACCCCAGTGGGATGGTGCGAGGGCCACCGATGAGTGCTTTCACTCTGGAATTGGTGGGGGGAGGGAGAAGGGGGTTGCTCAGCTTGGAAGCGAGGAGGAGGGCAGCTCTGAGACTGCAGGACTGGAGACAGGAAGGAGCCCTTTCTGGGAGTCTGCGAGGGGCAGGGTGGGCTTCACCTTCCTGTGTCCCCCAGCAGTTCTCGAGCCACCACAAAACAACTGCCAGCTCCCTTCTTCACCCACCGTTTCAGGCGATGACTGACCCCCTGTGCCATCTGAGCAGCCTCACGTGAGTGGCCATGCCCCCAGCCCTTCCCATGGAGGGGGCTGAGAGCAGGATGCCCTGGGCAGCGACAGAAGTGTGGCCTAGGAAAGAAGGCTGAGGGGTCAGGCCAGAGCCGGAGGCCTCTGGTGTCAGTGCTGGGGCTGGCAGGCTCTCCCCACGCAGAGCGGGGGCAGGAGGGGATGAGGTCTGGGCGTCATTCCCAGGTTAGGGGCTGGCAGGAGAAGGCTGGTCCTGGTGTGAGTGGAAAGCAGCTAAGTGCGCTGAGGGAGGGACTAAAGAAGGCAAGGGTGTATTTTCCTTCCCAAGGCAGCTGCCACTGGAAACAGCTGGGTTCCTAGAAGCAGTGGAGGAAGGTGTTGGGGCTCAGGCTCCAGGCTCAGGCTGTCTGCAAATCCTAGCCTGCTTCTGTGTGTCCAGTGGCAAGTCCGTCTGTCTAAGCTTCCGTATCTTCCCCTGTGAAGTGGGGTCAGTAGATCCACAGAGCTGGGGGCAGACAACGTGGCTACACACGTACAGTTCTTACACGGCAGCAACTTTCCAGTTACTCTTAGCTGCCACCAGGTGAGCAGAAAGCAGGAGAAAATACAGGACCTAGTCCTGATGGAGCCTGGTGAAACAGGTACCTCATATGTTCACGGTGACTCAGCAAAGGAGCTTGGTACGGGGGGAGGGGCGTGGTAATGTGGAGATAAACATGAGAGCCAAAAAGGTGACCACATTTGGCCTAGCGATTCTGCTGGTAAGATGTTCAGCACACCATTATTTATAACGATAACGGTGAAAAAAAGTAGAAACAGCACGACTACCCAACCATTAGGGACTGGCTAAGTCACTGAGTTGGCGCAGCTCAACCTGGTGGACGATTGTATGCAAACCTGTTGAAACGTGTCTGTTCTCAGCTCACCGAAGAGCTCGTAGAGAGTGTCACACGGGCCAGGCGCAGTGGCTCACGCCTGTAATCCCAGCACTTTGGGAGGCTGGTGGATCACAAGGTCAGGAGTTCACGATCAGCCTGGCCAAGACGGTGAAACCCCCGTCTCTACTAAAATTACAAATATTAGCCGGGCGTGGTGGCGGGTACCTGTAATCCCAACTACTTGGAGGCTGAGGCAGAGAATTGCTTGAACCCGGGAGGTGGAGGTTTCAGTGAGCCAAGATTGCGCCACTGCGCTCCAGCCTGGGTGACAGAGTGAGACTCCATCTCACAAAAAAAAGAGAGTGTCACGGGGAGAAGTGGACGCAGCGCTCCAAGGTGCGTGGTTACAAAGGGCAGGGCAGGCTCGGCCGCGTCCATGGAGGGACGTGTGCCCACGCGTCTCAGCTGAACCCTGGGCAGTTTGCGCAGCTGGAGGTGGAGCTGCGGCCGAGGCACCTGCAGGTAAATCCACGTGCTTCTTGACCACAGGCTGTCCCACTGCAAACTCCCTGACGCAGTCTCCGAGACCTCTTCGAGGCCCTGAGGGCAGCCCCTAGCTGATGGAGCTAAGCCTCCTCCACAGCAGGCTCAGTGACGCCGGCCTGCGCATGCTGAGCGAGGGCCTGGCCTGGCCCCAGTGCCAGGTGCAGACGTTCAGGTGAGGCCTGGCCTGGGAGGGCCGAGGGACACCCCCACCACCCCACAGCTCCTGAGGCCCGCCCTCCCACCGGGTGCAGCTGTCCGGCCCCCAGCGAGGGGGCTTCGGCTGAGCCGCCCTGACCACCCTGGACCTCCACGGCTGCCAGCTGCCCGCCCCCATGGTGACCTACCTGTGTGCAATCCTGCAGCACCCAGGATGCGGCCCGCAGACCCTCAAGTGGAGGCGGGGGCGGGAAGGGTGCCAGGGACACAGCCTGTCGACCCAGGTGGGGCAGGTGCCTGGAGGCAGGTGCCTGGACCCAGAAGAGGGGCTCCCAGGGCCTCCCGGTGACGGAGCTCAGACACCAGCCTGGGAACCCGGCCCTGACAGGCCTGCCCTCTGGAGCCCTGGCCACAGCGCTGGGCCTCCACCACTTTGCCTGACCACGTGTTCATCTGGCCCACAGCCTGGGCCAGTGACCCCAACACGCTTTTGCCACCCCCAAGGCCAAACCTCCCAATCAACCACTGCCTGTCACTGAGTGCCTGTGGCACAGCCTAAGCCGAGAGCCATGCCACTGGCCGCAGCCCACCCGCTCCCACAGCACTGCCCCCAAGCCTTGCTGCTTTCCTGCCGCTGACCCCGCTTCTGCCGTGTGTGTGGCCGCAGTCTGGCCTCTGTGCAGCTGAGCGAGCAGTCACTACAGGAGCTTCGGGCTGTGAAGAGAGCAAAGCCGGATCTGGTCATCACACACCCAGCACTGGACAGCCGCCCAGAACCTCCCGGGGAGCTCAGCTCAATCTTCTGAGGCCCAGGTGGCCAGAGCAGGGTGGAAGACCCTCGTCTGAGCCCCTGTGGGGAGAACTGCAGGACCCTGCTCTCGCCTCTGGGAAGCGTTCAAGCCCAGAGCCCTGGACAGGCATGTGGGAGACCCACATGGGGCCTGCACCTGCCCCCCTCTCACACTCTGGGGACCCCTCCTCCCCCAGCCCCACCACTACTCCACCCACCTTCCTCCTCTGGGACGCTCCAGCCATTCCCTTTGAAGACCCCCCCCCATCAAGCCACAGTAATGACGGTGAGAACTCCAATTAACTAAGCACCTGCCAGGGCTGGTGCAATGACCCTTCACTGCCTGAGCCCTACCTGGCAGAATGATCCAGCAGCCTGCAGAACGGTGCCACTGTGGACCGAAGTTAGGCAGGTCACAGTCCCCCTCTGTTAAGAATGAGACCGTCCCTGAGGCTGTGGCCTAGGCCCGGAGGTGTCCACTGTCTGAGGTCTTTGGGAAGGGAGGCCGGGGCAGAGATGGAACAGAACCCCGCTGCTGGGTGGGAGGCGTGAGCAGCCCCGCCGGTTTCGGTTGCACCCGGCCAGGCCCGGTGCAGGAGGGTGTCACGATCTTTCCAGCATCCCACTTTCACAAGGCAGGGTGACGGCCCCAGCTCCCCAGTGAGGAAAGAGTCTCAGGGGCTGCCTGACCGCAGACACTGCTGCGACAAGGCTTGGCCTGGATGGACAGGGCCAGCAGTGGACAGTCCTGGGATCCTGGCGTCCTCTCTGCTCAACCCTGCGGGGCTGCTGAGACCCCAGTGTGTGTGTGGATGGGGGGTGAGGGAGACTCTGGATTCAGCCCCATCACTTCCCAGAGTGACTTCCCTTCTAAAATCCACTTTCTAAATCCATTCCTTCATTTCACAAAACACAAAAATCCCTGTCCTCCTAGAGCTGACTCTCTAGGTAGGAATAAAACACCGACACGAGACGTAGTATACTACAGTGTGATACATAAATACACAACATGTATGCAGGGGACACACAGTGCGATAGCACAAGTACGTGTACTGTACACACACGTCTGCCGGGTGTGGCGGCACGTGCCTGTGGTCCCAGATACTCCAGAGGCTGCGGAAGGCGTTCTGGCATGTCGGGAGCCATCGGGTTGGCTGGAAATAAGCAGAAACCACAATTCCTTTTGCCGCAACCTAATATGATTGAGCCGGGGCACTCCAGCCTGGGCCGCAGAGAGACCCCGACTCTAATAAATAAATGAATGTGTTTATGATACACAGATACACGCACAGTCAATGGGCCCGTGATGCATAAATGTGTGACACAATTTAACAGAGACGCAAAGGCAGGGCTGACCAATGCTGCCAGAGCGCAAAGCACGGGCGGGCGGGCGGGCATGGAGCCAGGGTCTGCTGCTGCATGGAAGGGGCCTGCGGAGGTCTGATTGAGGACGGGGCACTTGAAAACCCGAGGGACGAAGGGGGCGGCCCCGAAGAGGTCTCGAGAAAAAGTGCTCCCGACAACGACGCTGCCAGAGCAAGCCAGGAAGGGAAGCGTGCTTGGAAAGTTCTAGAAGCAGCAAGGAAGCCGGGCAGCCGCAGGGGAGGCGGGGAGGGGAGGGAACCAAGGCAGACGCCGGGCGGGCTTGCGGGTGGCTCATCCTCTGTGCAGCCCTCCGGGCAGAGGGCAGGGTCCGCCCTGAGCGTGGGGGCCCGGGTGTCTGTTAACGACAAAGCAGGAGCTGCGGTGACGGAGCGCCTCCAGGACGGTGTCGGGGGCGCAGCCACAGGCCCGCCGGGGGTTGACGGGGCGGGCGGCCGGGGCGGCGGGAGGAGGAAAAACGCACACAGCGGCCGCCACGGGGCCGCGGAAACCCCAAAACCAGGGACGGCGGCCACACCCCGTCGGAGCGGCGAACCCAGAACGGCGGGGCCGGGGCGCCCCGAATCCCTGCAGAGCGCTCCGCCCGCAGCAGACGCCCCCACCCCCCGCGGCTTCCTTCCGGCCGCACCCCGAATTCTCTCCCGAAGGCGGCCGGGCGGGGGTCTCACCGGCATCGGGACCCTCCCCCCGGGTCCTCAGGCCGCGGGGAGGGAGGAGCCGGGGCGCGAACCCAGGCCCCCCGCGAACACAGCGCGGGGTCCATGAGCGCCGGGCCCCGGACGCGACCTCCCGGCCCTGCCCGCGGGGGCAGAGGGGAGCCGGGGCTGCAGCCGCCAGTCCACGTCCCGCCCCGCGGCGCAGCGCCCGGCCCTGGGGCGGGGACCGGGACCTTCCTGCTGGCGCGGCCGGGCTCCTCCTCCCTCCTGGCCCGGCGTGGAGCGGACGACACAGGCTCCCCGAGACCGGCTGGGGCTGCGGTGAGTCCCAGAGGCCCCCGGCCCGTCCCCAGCGCCCCCCGCCAGCGCCCCGGCCCCCCAACCCCAGCGCCCCCGGACGCCCCTGCCCGCCCGCCTCCCCCCCTCCGCTCCCGTTCCCCCCGCTGCCCGCCCAGCCCCCCACCCCGCCGAGCGACTCCTGAGGCCCCAGCCCCCCTCCCCCACCCCCGCCGGCCCCAGCGGCCCACTCCCCCCACACCCCCACCCGCCCGGCGCCCCGTCCCCTCGGCGTTCCTGGCAGCCCCAGACTCCTTCCCCGACCTGCCGCCCGGGCGCTCCCCCAACCCCACTCTCACACCCCACACCCCCCCGCCCACACACACACCCCCCCCCACCCACCCCCCCCCCCCCACCCCCCCCCCCCCCCCCCCCCACCCAAAAACCACCCCCCCCCCCCCCCCCCGCCCCCCCCCCCCCCCCCCCCCCCCCCCCCTCTTTTTTTCCCTTTTACAAGCCCCGAGCAAGCTCAGACATGCTCGGGCATGTTCCCTTCTCCCTTGCTCGCACAGCCTGGTCTTCTCTTAAAGAGCCCAGTATGCAAACAAGGTGCTGCAA
>CAUYQU010025886.1:0-58153 GCA_963574635.1 Cheracebus regulus
CAGTCAAGCTTTAACAACCAATAGCAGGCAAGTAATTCCAACCAATAACAAGCCAAGTCCTAGGTCAAGGCTTGTAACTTACCCAATAGCAGTCTTGCTCTCCCACAACCAATCGAGCTGTTTCACTCCCTATAAAACCCCGTCTGAGAGAAGTCTGTGCGACTTCTCCGGCCCCTCCTGTCCAGACCGCAGAACCTCACCCGGGAGCCTGAATAAATTCTCTTGCATTGGATTATTTTGGTGCTGGCCTCAGTTTCTTCATTTTATCCTCGGAAACAGACCTTACAAGGGCCATATGTGCTCTACACAGGCCTAAAACTATGGTAATTAAGTATCATAGGAAAAGTACCTAAATTTAGAGGAAGACACAGACAATAGTGGCTTTAAAGAGGGGAAAGAAAGATCATATCTTGAATATTTACAAAGCTTTTCTTTAAATAAAAAAAAAAAAGATGTCAGTGTGATATAATGAAATAAGCACTGAACTGAGAGATAAGTGATTCGCTCCAGTTCTGTCATTCACTATCTGGTTGGCTTCAAGCACATTACTGACCTTCTTTGGGGCCTTTGTTTCCTCAATGGTAAAATAAGAGGGTTGGACTTAATGGCCTCTAAGATCCCTGCTGGCTCTAAAGTTCTATGTAGTTCTATGTTTCCACTCTGTCGCTCCATTATGCAGGACACTGACTCTGACATTTTCTGAGTTGAGCACATGGTGGGATTGAAGCTCTTTACCAATTATGAGCTTTATCTCCCAAAGTGCTGATCTGAGACGAGGCACAGTGACCTCTGCTTAGAATCCCCCCGACTGTGTGAGCTTCGCTCTGCTCAGAGGCAGGGCTCAGAGCCCTACCAAGGGAACAATTTGTAGATGGGGTTGAGGAGATGGTGTTTAAGGACTGAAAAACACTCTCCACATTATTGACTGTGTTATTCAGCGACAACTACCTGCTGCCATGTCCGCTCGGTAAAGTAGCGTACCGATGGCTGCGGTGGGCTCCGCATCATGAAGCCCACTCTACCCGTGCTGGTGTCCTCACTGTCATCCAAATTCTCATAAAATATATTTCAGTTGGCTCTTGGCTCGTGTTGCTCACCACACTTGGAACCTTTTATCTTTTTAATCGAGTTTCCTTTATTCCCATAGTCTGCACTTCATCTCCCCTGCTGTAATTCTTCTCTGTACTTCAGAGTATCTATCATACTTTAGGATATGCTCTATTGTTATCTGGATTTCTTTTATCTTGAAAGTTTTAGTTCCTGTGTGGTGTCTTATAGTATTTTTTAAAATTTTCTGAGCATTTAGTATCCATAAATTCCATTTTAATTGAAGAGGTTTAGTCTCGACTTGAAATTGTCTTCAATTTGTGTGTTTAATCTTGTTTGTCACCTTTATCACCTCTCCAGAAAGTTCAGTTTGATTTTATATCACATGTTGTTCATCTTGAATAGAAGGATAATTTGTAAATTAATTTTTTAAAATATAGCAGACCATTTCAAAACTAGGAAGAAATGTATTTGCTAAAAGACCTTGACAAAAGTTTATAGTGAAAGTGTTGGCCATTAGTAGCCTTCTTTTTAAGGAAATGACATTTTATTAATTGTAGCCTAATATGGTATTCTAGGAGAAACCACTTAAAAGCTCAGAAGACAGAAAGGATTTCACATAGAAAAAGTTGACTTGGTAAGACTCTTTCCCCTGGATAATTTTCACTTGTAATATCTTACTAATAATACATCATGATGTTTTGAAGATTAACTGCATATTTTCCATTTTGCACCCAGGATTCTGCAAATAGAAAGATGTCAAACAGAGATCAGATGACAACTTCCAGCCAGGCCTCTCTCACAAGTGAAAACTCGGTGGGAGATTTTCACAGGTCCAGGGTTCAGCCCTCAAGTTTCAAGTCTGAAAACTCAGTTTTACCAGCCCACCATAAGGTCGTCAAGCTCTGAGACTCAATCAAAGAAAATCTGCATTAACCAAATCCACCCGTCAGAATATCAATTCATCTGCAGTGGGAGATATGTATGGAAATATCATCTAAATTGCAAATTCAACCATATTACTCCCCTGCTTCACATTTTCAATTGCTCCTTTCTGCCTACAGGATAAAACCCAGATTGCTAATAAGGCAGTTCCTGATATAACCTCTTTCTACCTTATTTCCTTCCATACCTCTACTCACACTCAATGATATCAATGCTCCAGTTTTTCCCCAAGCACATCAGGTTCTCCAGAGTCTTAATACTGCCTGTGGTTTCAACATCTGCCTTGAATAGGCTTCTCTGCTCTTTTAAACACCATGCCAACCCTGATTTACCATCTAAATCCTTTATTGCTACTTCTAATCTTTATATTTCAAGAACAAATTTCAGTCTCATTTCATTCAATGTGGCCTCATTGATGCTTTCCTACTGTAGACCAGGTAAAGTACTTTCTCTCTGTACTCCCAATCCATGCCATGCATGTCTCTATAATGGATCCTATCTCTTCACATTTAAATTATGTTTACACATCTCTTTGCCTAACTAGCCTGCAAGCCCCTTCAGAATGTTAACCACCCATTTTATCCCTTAGTGCTACAGTGCCTGCAACACTTACAAATGGGGGCACTTAAGTATGTTTATTGAATTAGTGAATGAACAAATCTTCTCAGGATTCACTCTTCTGGTAGATCAGACTACTCAGAGCTCAAGTTACAGATCAGAATGTTGTTTGATGAGAACAGATTTAGGCTAAGAGTTGCTTGATGTTTGTAGCGTTTATTTTTATCAAGTTAAAGTAACCGGTTGAAATGCCCTTCTTGCCTCTATGAATATTTCTGTTATCATCCCAATGCCTTTTTCCCAGATAATGCTACTTAAACTACCATCCATTCTTGCTCTACAGTTTCTTTATTCTAGTCTCTATATGTAATTATCTTAATTAGGTCATTTTCACGGTTATTATTTTATGAGCTTTCATTTTTCGACACCAGTTACATTTCAGTACTGAGGTACCATGCTGGTCCTCTTCATTAGATTGAGAAACACTGTGGTCTTTTATCTAGATAGAAAGTTCTCTTGGTTCCGTTAGATAGAGACTGGAGAGAATCTTAGTCTCATCATTACCACATTATTATTACCTCTTGAGAGTTAGTCACTTCTGTCAGTAGATAATTTTACCTATGTTATGTTGATGTTGATTAGCCTCCATTTTGGAGGCAGACTTCTGCCTTATCTGGCCCTTATTTCTGAGGGTGAACTAAAGTTCCTATGCCTGCCCCTATTAGACAATGCCTTTTAAAAATAGCTGCCAGATCAATCAAAATTTGCATAGCCTCTGGGCCCAGGCAGTGAAAAAAAGCATAGTTCTATGAAGCCTCCTTCCTAGTTTCTATACCCCAGAGAAGGTTAGCTTGGGAGAAGGGGGCTATGGTTGATCCTAAGGGATGCAGCCTGAGCTGCTGTCTAATGGCTTGGCACCATGGGGAATTTCCCAGCTTGCTCTGCAAAGTCTGTACAATCTTGGCTAGCCACACTGCTCAGATATCCTTCCTAGGGAAGCTGGCTGTGCGTCTTGCATTCATTTATTTTAAACAGTGTCTTCTCCTTATCCCTTGATGCCTATTGTGTGGTTTAATTGCTACCCTCTGCCTAGTGGTTGCTAGCACGATATGCCATGAGACCGACGCACACAATGCAGTTGTGCTTGGAGGGACTGACAAGCCCAGCTTCCAAACCAGATTCTCAAAGGGGAAGACCAATGAAAATCATTGTCGAGAAAGTGATAATTTCTGTGCCATACAATTATACCCTTTAAAAAGTATACCTCTGGCGCACTATCCTGCCAACAGTTTACTGACGACAAGGAAACAAAACCAGCAGTTGATGCCAGAATGGCTATGGAAACCCTGTAATCATCTTCAAAATAGATTTATATAGGGAACCTAGTTGTTATGAATGTGGTTTTGTACTATGTTTCAAAAGAAACAAAATTCCTCTTCATAACTTTAGCCGTTTCGATTTTTATTGCAATATCATAGATATTTAGGAATGGAAGAGAGATGGGGGGAGGTAAAGAAGGGAGGAGGAATAAAATGAGCTGCTGGGGTTTTTCCTTCTGTCACGTGCTTATCCTCGCCTTGCCCACCCACAGACACCTCAGCACACACCACACCCCTATCATTTTGGGAACATCTCCCCACTGCTTACACCCACCAAGAAGCCATAAAAGTAAACCTTGTCATCACAACTACCCACTCACAAATAACCACTGCCCGAGGTTTCACTTATCCCATTTCCACCTCTCCGTATGCAATACTCTTCAGAACTTTTTTTTCCCACCACACACATATAAAATGCACATATAGATAACAGTCTTCCGCTAAGAGATTTGCCCACAATGAAAACTGCTAGGGATGCAGGTTCCCACCTTCCCACCCCCTTTCCCTGCAATTTGTAAGTGAAAGTGAGAAGAGGCTAATAAAGTCAGGGAAGATGTAATAACTGATCAGGTGATAGAACCAAATACCTGCTGACCTCAGTTCTGGGGGATTAGAAAGGCTGGCTTGAGAATTTAAGTGCCATTTGCAATATTGTCAATTTAGTGAGTGGTGTCTGATTTTTATGAGAGCCAGGCATGACAGCCATGCAGTACATGGCAAGGAGATAGGCAATTTGCAGACAGGCAATTTGGGTTTGAATTCAGGCCCTTCCATTCACTTGTTTATGTCTCTGAGTAAGTCACTTCTCTCGATGTCTCAGTTCTCTCATTTGTAAACTAGGAATGTAAATAGTAACTATCTCAAAGCGCTGTCATGAGGATACAATTTGCAGATATATGTAAAACACCCAGAAAACTGTCTAGCACAAATAAAAAGCTATTTAATAATATTTGCTATTGCTGTTATTTATATAGCAAAATTCAGGAGATTAAGCCTACTGATTGAGAATTTCTTATACTGTGTAAATAGGTCCATGAATATCCAGAGAACTTGATGGAAATTTATTTAAGAACTTCATGGAATACCTTAGGAAAAACAAATAAATGGCTCAGCAACTGTCCTGTTTGCTCAAGAAAATGACATCATATGATTGATTCAAAATGACATGACCAATTGCTTCTACATAGAAATGGCCTGAAATACAGAAGAGTTGATAGAGTAGCGAACAAGAAGGAGAAAATATTTTAAATTACAGTAAGAAGACAAAATCACATGAAAGAAATGGTGGCAAAAGAGAAAACTAAAAACGAAGTCAGGAAAACACTAATACTTCTAAATAGGTTCACACAACCTATAAGACTGTTTTAGCAATGTTAGGCTCTTTTCTTTAAAATGTAGTTTACCATATTTTCCATTAAAACTCATTTGCCATTTGAATGTTGTGTGAATGTGAGGGTAGTTTGAATTATTTTATGCTCTGAAGAATTCAAAATTCACCATAGTACCTCAACCTTACTTTCAAATCAGCTGTATCCCTAGAAAATTCAGTATTTGTGGGCAGAGACCTTGCCTAGATTACGGCTGTTTCCTCATTTTGCTTAGTACTCATCACCTCGCAGGTGCTCAATACATATCTGTGAAATGAAAGAACAAGTGAATGAGTGAATGAACCCTCTAATGTAGCATGCTTGTGAAGCAATGTAATATTAATCATGTGGGAACCAGCTGTGACTCAGCTGAAGTCAGTGGACATAGAATCAGATATGGGACCTTGTCCCAGCTTGGGCGAATACTGGCTCTGAAACGTTTGCAAGGCATCTGAGACTGTTTGTGTAGCATTGTTAATAATAATTAGCCCCTCACAGGATTCATGTGAGAATTACCTGGGACAAGGTAGCTGAAACATTTTATTAAGCATAAATTTATGGACAAGTGACAATGTCTTATTTTTAATTAGGTAAACTAAGGTCACAGAAAAGAATTAGTTCACCATTGCTTAGAGCTTTAACAAGAGAGCTTAATCCAGGTGTTTTCACTTTGCAGGTATTTTCACATAAAAGCAGACATTTTAAAAGAAAGTTGAGAAATGGAATGAGAAAGAAGAGAAGGTAAAGGAGAAATGAAGAAGAGTTTGAGGAAAAGGGATAGAAAGCAATTTCACCTTTGACTATAGTTGCTCTGTGACAGTGGGAATAAACAACATTCTGGAAATCATTCTTGAAAAATGAACAGCCTGTCTTTGATTCCTTTTCCAGATCTCCTCAAAGGATCTGGGTTAGTATTTGGAGTGACTTTTCAATTAGCCAACCCTCTCAAAGTCTGGATCCAGGCTGGGAGAAGCTTGCCAGGGCAGTGGCTTTCATCTTATTCAGTCATAAGGAACATGGAAATCAATTTTTCCCAATCTCAGTTATAGCTGGAAATCCATCCTTTTTAAGTCAGCAGGAGGATTAATCTATTGAATGGTTTTTCAGGATTTTGCTGACATATAAACATTTTAAGAATACATTACATTTTTTCCTCCCTCCCTAGCACTATTTTTAAAATGAAGCCTACTTGCAGTGCCAGCCAGGAGAAGAAAGATGGCCACACATTTTCTCCCCACGAGAGTGCAAACCCATTTTTTTCAAAGCCAGAGCACAAACTTAAATTCGCATTGGTCAGTGGCTTCTTCTCAACCAACTGTCCCAACTTGCAGGAAAGTCCACTTTTTTCATGGAGCTATTCTAAATAATTCAATTTAGAGGACTCCATATACTGAAGTGTTCCTTACAGATGAGGAACCACTGCAATGAATTGGTTGCTTTGCTATACTTAAAACTGAAGGTGCTCGGAAAAACCCAACCAGCAGTATTTTTAGCTAGTATAAGTCTTAGAGCAGTGTTTTCGAAAATGCAGTTTATAGAATTCCTAAGGGATAAGGAATCATTTCAAATAGTCCAGAGATACGCCCAAACATTGTTTGTAGAAAATAAAAAGCGGGTTTCTCACACACACATTTCACATTCAAAGTTACTTAGATGCTATTATAATAATAAACAGAATATACAAATAATACATTAAATAATAAATTAAGAGTAAATATATATTATAACAAATAATATAAATAAAACTTTGAAATATAACAATGAACAATTTATTACAATATAACAATACAATGAATATAACACAATGAATTCAACATAAATAAAACAATGTAATAATTTATTACTTATGCTAAGCATATAAAAATTTAAAAAGCACTAGACACAAAGCAGTTTTTTTCTCCTGCGTATCTACTCTGGCACTAGGCCTAAATGTACACTTACTATAAGTATACATAAGTAAGGATGAGCACATCTGTTGGGTCTGTAAATAAGTCATCATACTCAAAAAGTTTAGAACCATTGACGTAGAGCTGATCCACAGACATGGGATTGGGCTTGAATGAAGTGGAGCCAGCATAAGAAAATTAGCCAGAAAAAAGGTGATGTCATGTGCCATTACAGAATGGGCAATGGGGAGTAGCACAGGGGGTTGCTTGCGGCTCATGTGGCTCATGCCTGTGGTCAAAGCCCTGAGAAGGGCTCTAATAATACAGTCACCTGATAAAAAGATTTCATAAAACTTGCAAAAGTAAAGTATTTTAATATTAAGTCCACTTTACCTTCTTCTCAGACACACTTTTCTTCCTATCATGGGACACTGGAGTGGCTGTGGCCATTTGGGAGTTTCAGGAAATTAAGTTGGGAATGTAATTAGATTTAGTAAGGGTAGATTTATGTGGTTTGCAGTGACTTCCACATCTAGTTAATGTATTGTTAACCATCACAGTGTAAAAATGGCTTCCAGAAATGTCCTTACAGTTTTCTGTGCTGATTTACTTGCTAATGAAATGAAGATGAAATGAATGAATGTTTTTTTTGGTTCTCTGTACCAGGGGTAAGTGGGCAACAGAAGAGAAACAAGGTTTGAAATGTACAGTGTCAGAAGTTAGTCAGTGTGAAAGTCTTCCAATAATTACATATCTAAAATTGTAAGCAGAAGATTCAATCATCACCAACAACATGTGGTTAACATGAAAATTCACTCTTGTCAGAAACAGACTTGATTTTTCACATAAAGCATACCATTATAAATCCACCATAGAACTTATGTTTTTGTGAGACAAAAACCTGTAGCAAAACTACAAACAGTGGATATGTCCATGGGTAAAATTTTATGTTTTACCATAAAAATGAAATTTTAATCAACCATGATGGAGGAAATTATGAACTTTTTATTTTCTAGATAAAAAATAATATTATTAAAATTGCTTTCATCTGAAAAGATGGTGAGTTTGCAGTTAAAATATTTAAGGAAAATATAGCATAAAGATGTATCTATCCATTGATAAATAAGTATATTTTTTCTTTTTCTTTCTTTGATTTTGAGACAGAGTCTCACTCTGTCTCCAGGCTGGAATGCAGTGACATGATCTTGGCTCACTGCAACCTCTGACTCCCTGGTTCAAGTGATTGTCCTCCTCAGCCTCTCAAGTAGCTGGGATTACAGCCACATGCCACCATGCCCAGCTAATTTTTTTATTTTTAGTAGAGATGAGATTTCACCATGTTGGCCAGGATGGTCTTGATCTCCTGACCTTGTGATCTGCCTGCTTGGCCTCTCAAAGTGCTGGGATTACAGGTGTGAAACACCACACCAGCCAAAAATATGTCTTCATTTTTTGTGTGTGATATTTTAATTTATTATTATTCCTTTTCTCATTCTAAATAAATACTTTTACATCTAAGGTTGTGTTAATCATTTTGCATCTTTTTTCTTCTAGTAGGTCCCCTAAATTTTGTAAGTCTCAGGCTCCACAAAACTCGTATCCACCCATGGGGAAAGGAAAATTTGCTCACCCATATCTTTTGGTATAAAAAAATGCAGTGCAACTTTCATCAAGTTACTGGGTATTCTTAGGGTTACTACAATTGTTAAGCAGCTGATAACTCATGCTCTGAAGTCAGATAAACTTGAATCTGCCCAAATATTCACAGCTTTGTTTCATCATCTGTATAATTATGCCATGTTTGTTAAGGATTAAATTATAGTATATGTAAAGTACTTACAACTCTACCCAGGTATATGAGATACAGTTAATAAATGTAATTGAAAGACAAAAAGATAAATGTGTACAAATATATATACACATATTTCTTACTGAGGTCAGCACTAACAAATACACTAAAAGTGACTGTCATGTGAAGCTATTAAGCAAGACTAGAAACAAAAATGTCTAAAACATAGACTTGCCCACAGGGAGCCTTCTACCTAGTTGACAGCATTAAAGTTAGTAACTTACTCTTTGGACCTGAACTATTCATATTTTTCTGCTAAACAAGCAGTAATTCCTTGCAGGTCTAGTTTATTTTCTTCCATATGTACTTACAAAGGTCAGGGTAGGTTGTGCAAGTTGATAAATTGTGTTTATTTATTGGCAAGCCTGCACCAAATAACATGCAAATGATATGCAAAATGACACACACATTCACATCAATGACTCAGCCACTTATGGTAATAGCACTCCAACCCTGCTCTGCCTGATTGCAGCCGTGTTGTTGTTTCATAAGTATCGATTACTCTCAACTTTTGCTGATGCAGCCAGACAGTTTGTCAGGAGATAGGCCAAAGAGGCCCATCCCTTTAGTTTAATCTGTCCTTCATTCACCTCTTACATTTGTGCTAGGACTTGCACCTTTGGGTTTTGGGTCCAGATGAATTATATTGTTGACTGCATTATGTGCAAGAGCTTCATTTCTTGGGTTGTTGTTGCTCTCTCCAAAGTAGAGCAAATGCTATTTAGGCTGCCTTTGTTGAAGTTAAATGACATTCATATTTGGGCTGCCCAAGAATCTAGCAATATAGACCATAAGATATAGCCAGTTCATTCCTTATTGTCCCAGAAAGACTATCATGAAATACTATTTTTCCTGACATATCTGCCAGTCAACACTGGGTCGTTCCTCTGAGCACTCATCACGTGAGATGGCAGTATTCTCTCAGCAAGTGGATGGGTCCTGATCAACCTCTCTCTCCATGATAAACATGTCTGAATGTGACACTCATTTCTTTCCCTGGGAATGCAATGATGATGTGATTTCCAGAGCCCTGCTCTGGATGTATGAGTAGCAAACCCATGATCCATCATCTGCAATAAACTGTCTTCGTGTAGGTATTAATTTAGTCTTATGTAATATACAGAAGCAATTTGTTGGCTGGTAAGCAGAAAGCATGTGTTTAAGCAGGCCAAACATATTTGGGCCTCTCCTACACATCGCTCTAACTTGATGGTATATATACCATGCATATTGATTGCTACTATGTATTGGAGGCTATTTTCTGAAATGCTTTTTCATGGTCTTCATTACAACACAGTGCTGTTGTACAGAAGAAATGGAGGATGGCTGCAGCTAAGCACACTGGGGTTTTCAGGCACCTTAATTCATGAAGCAGTCATGACTAGAAAGAACAATGCAATGGACAGTTTTAATTTTTTTCCTCTTTAATCGTTTTTGAATAGATACTAATTTTCATGAGCTATTTATTAACCTGAATTTGAAACTTTAAAGGCATGCTCAAACCTTATGAAGGCCAAAAAAATTAATCTGTGCTTTAGGAAGCAGGCTGGAAACAAAACTTCAGTCTCCTTTTTTTATTCATGGTACCGTCTATATCAGGTCCGGCCAACAAAAATGGAGATAATAGAGGCATGTATGTGATTTTATGTTTTCTAGTAGCCACATTAAAATTTTTTTAAAGATGAAATTAATTTAATAATATACTTTAACTCAATATATCAGAGCTATATTTTAACATGTAATCAATACAAATATATATTTTAATGCACATAATATAATGAGATTAGTTTACTTTTTTTGTACTCAGTCTAATTAATCTGGTGAGTATTTCACACTTACATCAAAGTTCAATTCAGAGTACTCACATTTGAAGTGTTCAGTAGCTACAGGTGACTACTCATTTCATTGAACGATACAGCTCTAGATAGCCACAGAGAGGTTTCCTAGCCTGACATAAGAGTTCAATTTTCTTTTTCCTCGGGGAAGGATAAAAGACTCTACTGATGGTTTACAGATTTACTAATAAATGTC
Source organism: Cheracebus regulus (assembly GCA_963574635.1). NCBI lineage: Eukaryota > Metazoa > Chordata > Mammalia > Primates > Pitheciidae > Cheracebus > Cheracebus regulus. Next base: position 11,063 of record CAUYQU010025886.1, read on the forward strand.
AGTAAAATATTTTGAAAATAAGAACAACAAATCTATGCTCTATGAGCATTAGCCTGACAACTAGGAGTCATAAGTTCTACTCCTGACCCCAGCATTATTTAGAGGTATAATAGAATCCAGTTTTCTCATTTACAAAATGAGGTCCCTGGTCTAGAGAACTTGCTAGCTCCTTTCCAGATGTAAAATTATATATTCCATTTTTAAAAATTATTAGTCTAACTTATCTTTCAGAGCAAGAATAGAACAATTTCTTACCTCCATTGTAATGACTGACTGACTTTTAATGTTTTAAGTGTAGACTTTCCCACCTCTTTCTTAAAGAGTCTATTTCTCAAATGGATGGCATTTGTCCTACACTGTGTTTAATTTATGTTTTCTGTTCCTGCATTTAGTCCCTCAACGACTCCTCATGATCTCTTGGACCCCTCTGCACATTTCTTTTCCTTCCTTGATGATCTCTGTAGGCAATTAATACATCTCTCCCTCTTCAGCTTTCTCCAGCCATGTTCTCTATATGACTCATTTCCTGTCAACTCCCGGAATCAGCCAGATCCTTATTCATTTTTCATGGCTGTCCTTTGTGTCCCTATACAAGAGAGGAGTCACTGAAGTTTGGACTAGAATGTAATTCCCTCCCTACTCCTATCTCCCTTATTTCTTTTTTGACTGGGAGAAGACAGCTTGTTGGCCAGCAGAAGAGAGGAAATGTGAACTGCTGTTGATTCCTATCTTTTGTTCCCGGGGTCTCCATGGAGAGTCGTAATGTTTCTGAATCATCTTTTATAAACTCTGCCTTTCTCAATCTTGCTGTCCTCTAAAGCATGACTTCTCTGTTTTCATGCCTCACAGAAATGTAAGGGGAGTCTCCCAGAACCTGCCTATGTGGAGTTCAGAGGAGGAGTATCCTTTGGACTTCTGTTGTCCAATATGGTGGCTACAGAGCACTGAAAACATGGCTAGTGGGACTGGGGAAATGAAATCTAAATTTAAATCAATATACATTAAAAACCAATAGCTCATTCAGTTATTGCAAAATATCCAAGTATGTTTGTAACAATTAGGGTATGTGAATACTTCTTTACCCACAAATTTCATAAAATCTAAATAGGTGTGAAGGATTTCTAATATAAGTTTAGCATCTAAATTGTGATGTTCTGTAGCTAAAAAAAAATCACAGAATTTAAAATTTTTTTATAACAAAGTAGACTATCTCAATAATTACTTGTATTATATATTAAATGATAATGTTTTTGATATGTTATATAAATCATAAGTTGATATGATAATGTTTTTGATATGTTATATAATATGATTGGAATTGTAAAAAAAGAAATTAATTATACTTGTTTCTTTTAATTTTTTTACATGGTTACTCTAGAAAATTTAGAATCACATATATGGCTCACATTATATTTCCAATGGACAGCACTACTGTAGGCAAAGCTTCTCTGGATTTCTGAATCTTCTTTTTAGTTTACATTATTCAACATGCTGAATGCTCTGAATACACTATTTTGTGTAAACTTTACAACTGTGTATAAAGTAGATGTTACTATCCTCCTAATAGTCAGAAAGAGACTCAAAAAATTTGCATAAATTTTCCCAAACCACAGAGTTATAATTAATAAGTATAACAACTTATATCCAAAGTAGTAACAAGCGACAGAGCTGGGTAATTAGGAGCATATATAGCTCACTCCACAGCCCTTATTCTTTTCATTTCACTCTACTGCCTCCGTCCCCAATATTCACATTCTGATGCTTGTCTGCCTTGAGCCCATCAGATACCCACTTCTGACAACTAATATATAAAAATTTCTTATTTTTATAGCATATAAAGTTTTTCTTTTACATTTATAATCTTATTTTATCTACCTCCACTTTATGAATTAAGAAGTTCATAGGTGACAGTCAGGACCAGAATCCAGAATTCCTTTGTTTTTTTCTTATATCAAGATTTAGTGAATGGACATTGTGTATGTAGAAAAAAAAATTAAGATTGGAAATATCAGGAAGGCCACAATTTACATCAGAAGCTTACTAACACAGTTAGGAAGACTTTCTTACTGGTATTGTAGACCCTGGAGATAAAATCATCAGCCATTCTAGGATTAGTCAAGGTTTACCAGAATAATAGACTACATAGGCTCTAGTAGAAGATACATATGAAGAGGTTTATTACAAATTATTGGCTCATGCAATTATAGAGCCCGAGAAGTCCCACAATTTGCTTGCTGTCTGCAAGATGGATAGTTAGGAAAGCTGATGGTGAAGCCCAAGGGCCTGAGAACTGGAGAGCTGATGGCATAGATTTCAGTAGAGATTTGAAGCCTTGAGAACCAGGAGCACAGCAGACAGGAGATCAACATTCTAGCTCAAGAAGTCAGACAGAGTTAATTCAGACTTTCTCTGCCTTTTTGTCTTATTCAGCCCCTTAACAGATTGGACAATACCCACCCACACTAGAGAAGGCCATCTGCTTTACTTAATGCACCGATTCATATGCTAGTCTCTTCCAGAAATACCCTTACAGACACATCCAGAATTAGTGAAAACAATTCCAATGAAACCAGCTATCTAGGCATTCCATGGTCCAATGAAGTTACAATATAAAATTAACCATCCCAAGTTCACTTCTTGTTCACCTGGTACTCATATACACATCCTTAAATCATAGTTAATCTCTAAATAAAGATACATATCAGGTAAGGATGTAGTAGGTTTCCTATCCATTTCACTTCTAGCAATACGATAATCAACCAGCTAATGTTGTAGCTCTGGATAAGACTATCTGACTGTTGTTTTGACTCTACTGGCCCACTATAGTAACCAAGCCCGCCTTACCTTTGGCACTCAACTGCTACTTGGCCCTAGTCACAGTGGAATCCAAATGCTACCATTACATTTAGGTTTCCCAATTCAGTGACTGCAGTTCTCACTGTAAGGTCTGGCCTCCAGAGAAGAGCAATTACAGAGCTCTTCGAGAATACGGACTCCCCATACAGACTTATTTCTCACAGTGTTGGTATTAAACTGTGATGTGAGTAGTTTAATTAAACTATCAGTGGGTGAGTAGGTATTACATTTAAAACTCCCTATCAACATTATAATCTCCCTAACCTTTTAAATTCTTTCCACTGCATTAAAACAAGGCAGGTTAAATATTTCCAATTTGCTTGCTACAGGCCATTGTTTGGTCCATATTTCAGCCAACCACCCAAACAAACTGTTATAGCCATTTTTATCTCGCCAAGCTGCAATGCTAAATGCAGAATCTCTACTTAGTGGGCCTATGTCAATAACTTAGGCCTGATCCAACTTTATGTTCATTCCACTACTATCCAATACCCTTAGACTACGTTCGCACACAACGAACGGATTTCTGTCCATATAAATTCCTGGATTTCTGTCCATATAAATTTAAAAACTCAATAGTTCTTTCTTTTAAAGATAGCATATATCCTCTTTAGGTGGATTTTAGCATTTATTCCCTAAAGGTGCCTGCTTAAAAGTGAGCCCAAATATAGGTAAAGGACTGAAGTGGTGTTGTGGGAGTGAGTTCTAAGGAGAACCAACATTGTCTTGCATGATAATTGCCTTAGGGGAGGCCATCACCGTTCCCTCAGGCAATACAGAATTAATCTCCTCAGACATGGATAGACGGGCCACTACCACTGTGTTGTAAGGGCTGATACCACTGGAACTGGGGAGGCTGATTCCACTGCAGGAGGAGAGACCTCTTCTACTGGCAAAGATGACTCATCAGAATTTAAGAGCTCTACATTTCCAGCTTCATGAGGGGTCTTCTTTCCTAATCAACTTATTCACTATAACAGTAGGCACCTTGAAAGGCTGGGAGTTCAACTTGGTGTAGTTCATCCAGTCACAGGATGATATTCTGTGTTTGATTTTTCAGCAGTTTCAACTTTGTAGCTATAAGAGATGAAAATCTCTTTCAGGGCAGACAAAAGTGTTCTGATCATTCATGTGGTGCTTCAGCTGAGAATTCAAATCCCTGAGTTCATCGGCTTTTTTTTTTTTTAAACCAGTTTGTCCAGTAGCATTAGGAGCAACCAGATAACCTCATTATGTTCATCAGTTTTTTTCAAAAATATTTGAAAGTTCAGTTGTCCCCACTTTTCTCTGGTTTCATTTTCCACAGTTTCAGTTACCCAGGGAGAACTGTCACCCAAAAATATTAAAAATTCAGAAATAAATGAGAGGTTTTAGATTGCATACCATTCTTAATACCATAATGAAATATCATGCCATACTGCTCTGTCTCACACAGGACAGAAATGATCTATTTGTACAGAATATCTATACTGTATATACTACCTACCCATCAGTCACTAAGTAGCCATCCTTGTTATTAGATTGGCTGTCATGGTATCACAGTGCTTCTATCCAAGTAACCCTTATTATACTTAATAATTGCTCCAAAGCAGAACAGTAGTGATGTTGGCAATTTGGATATGCCAAATAGAAGTTGTAAGTGCTTCCTTTAAATGACAATGTAAATTTATTGAATTGATATAGAAAATAAATATATACTGAGGTTGCTAAGATATACACTGAGAATGACTCTTCTATCCATGAAGTCGTGAAATAGAGGAAATTTGTGCTGTTTTTTTGCTTTTGAACCTCAAATTGCAAAGTTACAGCTGCAGTGCATGATAAGGGCTTAGTTAAGATGGAAATAACATTAAATCTGTGGGTGGGAGACAAGATCGGAAACATGTTCTGACTGATGGCGATTGGGTTCAGCACCATACTTAATTTCAGACATCTACTAGGGGGTCCTGGGACGTATCCCTCCTGAATCAAGGGAACTATCGGATCATAAACACAATCACACAGCTACTTGCTTCTTATCAGTGGTTAACAGTACCGAATGCTGGTATTTTTCATATCTCTGTTTCTGAATCACACGTTGGACTATGAATGCTCTCTTTACTACTGGAAATGGAGTCATTCAGATTATAAAGCCAATTCCAAAAATCCTAAAACCGGTTCAGAAAATTATCCTTAAAATTCTGTTTCTCTGATATTGAATGTTACCAACACAAGTAAATGATGTTTGAGATGATAAATATATTAATTTCCCTGATCTGATTGTTATATATTACATGTATTAAAATATCACTATGTGTCTCACAAATATGTACAATTATTATGTGTCAATTAAAAAATTAAATAAAATGAAACTCTTTTCCTCTAGAACCACTCAAAGTACTAACATTTCTATTGATATTTAACCAGCTCTCTGGGGATCCCATGGCTCAGTCAAGTTGACATATAAAATTAATCAATCACACCATCCTTGTTTATTTTCCAAAGCTTCATGAATGACTATAAGCAAATGTTTTAAATAGATTTAATGCTACCTGTATGATAAATGAAGAAAACTATCTAATTTGTAATAGCATCAAGAGCAATTAAATATTTAGGAATAAATTTAACCAATGAGGTAAAAGATCTGTACACTGAAAACTGTAAAATACTGATGAAAGAAATTAAGAAGACACAAATAAATAAAAAGATATCTGTGATTATGAATCAGAATTAATATTATTGAAATATTCATGCTACCCAAAGCAGTCTACAGATTCAATGCAAACACTATCAAAATTTTAATGGCATTTTTCATAGATAGAAAACAAATTTATAAAATTCATACAAAACCACAAAAGACCCCAAATAGACAAAGCAATCCTGAGGAAGAAGAACAAAGCTAGGGACATCACATTTCCTAATTTTAAATTATATTACACAGCTATAGCAGTAATCAAAACAGCAGAGTACTACCATAAAAACTGATACATTTACCAATGGAACAGAATAGAGAGCCCAGAAATACATTCACACTTATAAAATTAACTAATATCTGACAAGGGTGACAAGAATACACAATGGGGAAAGGAGAGTCTCTTCACTAAATGGTGTTGGGGAAACTAGATAACCACATGCAAAAGAATTAAAGTGGATCTTTATCTTATACTACTCACAAAAAATAATTTGAAATGTAATAAAGACCATGAATGTAAGACTAAAACATTAACACTCCTAGAAAAAAAAAAAAAAAGCTCATTAACACTGCTCTGAGCAATGTTATTTTGGGGTATGAGGCTATAAACTACAAATAAAACTATAAAGCCTTTCAGCAATCCAAATGGACTTCCTCCCGGCCAGGGCACTCTTAAAAATTTAACGTGAAAGAACAGACCAGTTCAGGACATGACAGGAATATAAGGGTTGGACATGCCTCATTGTATTTCTCTGGCATTTTTTTAAAAATTTATTTATTTTACTTTAGGTGCATACCATATCTGGCATTTCTCCCCATGTTATCCCTCCCCACCCTCCCCTCCCTTCTCTGAAATTTTAACATCAACACAGACCTTACATTTACAACCTATTCTTGTTGAAGCCTGCTACCTGGAAGCTTCATCTGTGTGATAAAACTTTAGTTTCCACAACGTTTTACCTAACTCAGACATTTTATTTCTATTGATCCTGGGTCTTTAGATCAACTTAACGAATTGTCATCCAGAAAATTTTAAATTTACCTATAACCTGAAAGTTTCCACTTTAAGTTGTCCCATGTTTCCGCACTGAACCAATGTATTTCTTAAATTTATTTGATCTAAGTCTCATGCCTCCCTAAAATGTATAAAATCAAGTGCACCCCAATCACCTTGGGCACATGTTCTCAGGACCTCATGAGGTCTGTGTCATGGTTACTCATATTTTGCTCAGAATGAATCTCTTTGAATATTTTACAGAGTTTGATTCTTTTCATTGACAATAATTTGGTGCCCAAATACATGGGACCAGAGAGGACTCAGGACTAGATTTTAAAATAAGCAAAGGACCCGAGTAGACATTTTTTCAGGGAAGACATACAAATGGACAACAGGTACCTTAAAAGGTGCTTAACATCAGTAATCATCAGAGAAACGCAAATTAAAACCACAATGGGATACTACCAGACACCTACTATGATGACAATTATCAAAAAGAGAAGAGATTAAGTGTTGGTGAGGATGTAGAGAAAAGGGACCTTTCTGCACTGTTGGTCGGGATGTAAATTGGTACAATTATTATGGAAAACAGTGTGGAACAACTCCAAAAACAAAAAAAAAGTGAGCTGCCTAATGATCAAGCAGTCCCATGTCTGGTCACACATCTAAAGGAAACAAAATCAAGATCTTAGGAAGGTATCTGTCCGCCCATGTCTGTTACAGTTTTACATAGCCAAGCCATGGAAACAAATGTGGTATGTATATACAATGAAATAGGATTCATCCATAAAAAGATGGAAATCCTGCCATTTGCAACAACGCATTTGAACCTTGAAGGCATTATACTAAGTGAAATAAATCAGACAAAAAAGACAAATACTGTCTGATCTCATTTATATATGGAATCTAAAAAAGTCATAGAAGCAGAGGGTGGAATGGTGACTGAGCAGCTGGGTGGGGAAATAGAGAAATAGATGTTGGTAAAAATGTACAAACTTTTAGTTAAAATGAATGAGTTATGGGATTGTAATATACAGTATTGTGACTATGGTTAATACTTTCGTATACTTAAAATAAATAAGAAAGTAGATCTTAAATGCTGTCATACATTCGCACACACACACAAATGCTAACTATATGAGGTGATGGATGTGTTAACTTGAGTGCTAGTCATTTCACAATGTATGTATATCAAATTATCATATTATACACCTTAAATTTTTACGATTTTATTTACCAATGATACCAAAATAAACCCAGGATGTGGAATAAGTGGACTTGGTATAAGTCAGCATTTTTCAAACTACAGGTCAAAATTCATCAATAGTTCATAAAACCAAATCAGTTGATCACAATGAGTATTTTAAAAAGTGAAATAGAATGCAATAGCAGATATCAGAATGTGTCTCATGTAATAAGGATAAATTTTGTTTTATGGCCCTCTATCTTCAGTTATATGTGCACATTGTAATGGAAATTGTATTTCTTAGTGTGACAGGAAAGAAAGGAGGAGGAAGGAAGGAAGGAAAGGTGGAGGGAGGAAACACTGCTCTATACCAACAGAAAAATCGTAGCCATATGTTACGCTGCGCCAGCACTACAAGTGGGCTATTGCTTCCAGTAAAGCTCCTGACTATACTGGATCAATCAAGCTGACTGCCTCAGCCAATTTCACAAGGCATAGAATTGTCTCAATTGGTCCAAAAAGATGTCAGTCAGGATGATATACAGTCAATTATGTAAGTCCACACCTTGAGTTAAGATTTCAATAGCTAGCCAGCTCTACTCCCCTAGATTACTTCATCATCATTATTTTTTGCCTTCTTAAACTCAACAAAAATTAAACTCTTCAGGCAACAGCTTTATGTATAGCCATAGCAGTGGATGAACAGTGGGAGGGATTTTGGCTGGCAAAAAATATACACACATTTGTTAACCTGGTATTTATTGAGTACTTTCTATGGGCAAAAGTTAACTCATTGTGTAAAGAGTAATTAAGTATGATAGTGTATATATGCAAAGTTTTCCACATGCATAGATAACCAGGTCAGGAGATTACATGGCTCCTCTAAGAGAGAGATCTTGAAACAAAGATCAGAAGTAACCTTATCAAGAGTCATTTTAGAAAAGAGATAGGAAAGAAACTCAATCGGATTGGGTAGAGAATATGAACACAGATAATGTAGACAATGTTCTGGACATTTTTAAAAAAATTTTTAGTTTTAGAAAAGAAAAAGAAGAGAATAGGCTATGATTGGATACAGTAGTCAAATCAAAAGAGATATTGTTTAGTTTTTGTATTATTAGATGGAAAGGATTTGATCATGTTTAAAGACTGATGGAAAATTTATAAGAGACAGGATATTTCCAGATATCTATCCTTCAGGAGTAATTGGCCTTAGATAATCCTGTCAGCAATCCTATTATCCACTATGGTGGCAATCACCCTGGATACCTGTGGGATCTCCACTATAAACAATCCCTGGTCACTGTTACATCAATGCAGGACTGCTTCTATTACAGATTGACGTCTGATGTTTCATCAGAAGTTAAGCCCAGTAAAAAGCCCGACTTCTCATCTGGTCTGTAAGTGCTTCCCTAGCACTTGAAAGCCCCCTGACCTCAAAGCTTGGGAGAAGGTTGGGTGAGTGGATAGCAGTGAGAGATGCCAAATTATGTCACATGATTCTCACTCATTAGAAAGACCAAGCTCAATCTATCTAACTGATTCAAATACCACCTACCATCTGGACTTTTCTGGGTTTTTGTCCCAATGTAAGATTGAATCCTGGTGGGGGGGGGGGAACATAGGGAAGTGTATTTGACATCCATAATATCAGACCCTGGCACCTTCTCCCTCCCATTACCAGCAATTCTTGTTGCTGACACCCAACATGCACAATAGGCAAATTCATTTCCAAAGCAAAGGTAAACTGGCTTGTCATTTTTACCTTCGGCATACCATATGAAGGAGCATATCAGTGTTGGTCAGGGGTGAGGACTACCCCTGAGAAAAGCAGAAGGAAAACTTAGCAGAAAATAGAAAGGGTTTTTGTACTTTAAAGTTAGTTCTTGGGGAGTTCTGCAGAAGCACCAAAGGATGGAACCTCGGGAGTAGAAGGACCATCAGCTCAGATGTGAGCATTCTCTCTACTGTGTCTCCCCAAACCATTGTCCACCCTGGGAGGACACAATCTCATCTCAATTACAGGGACATCTTATGTGGTAGCTATCACTAGCTTCGGACAGTTCCGATGACTAACATTTTTTTACATACAACTGAAAAATTCCTTACTCATTGGAATCATACTCTCATTTTGAAAAGAAATAGGGGGAAGAATGACATAGTGATAGTCAGAACATCAACATGTCAAGTACTCCTTGTTTAATACTCACCATAGGTCCAAAAGCAGCTATGCACTTAACAGACCTTATCTCAAAAGAATAAGAATAATGCTTGTTCCACATCTGTGACAGACTAAATAATGGCCCTCCAAGATGTCCAGATCCTAATACCAAGAACCTGTGAATATTTTGTATGGCAAATGAGGATTAAGGTTGCTAAACGATGGACTTTAAGACCGGGAGATTCTCCTAGGTTATTTCTGTGGACACAGGGTTATCACAACAGTCCTTAAAATGGGAAAGTATCAGAAGAGTCAATGTTAGAGTCCACTACATCCAGTGTGAGAAAAACTCAACTGACAATCACTGACTTTGGCTTTAAAATTGGAAGGGGCCACAATCAAGGGATGTAGGCAGCCTCTAGAGGCTGGAAATAACACAAAAATGGATTCTCCCCTAGAGCCTCCAGAAAGAATACTTCCACCGGCACTGTGATTTCAGAGCAACCATGTCAGATTTCTGATCAGACTTACAGATCATTTGTGTTGTTTTATGCCACTCAGTTTGTGGTCATCTGTCACAACAGCAATGAAAGACTAGCACAACACTGAAATCCCTTGCAAAACTTAGTTATACTCCATGTTTTGTCCCAAGCTAAGCATCCAGGCTCTTAGAAGTAAAACCTGGCTTACACACAAAGTGTAAAGTATTAAGGCTGTTTGGCTTGATTTGGCCTGGTTGGTGTTAAATGACATATTTAATATAACCAGGATGACTGTTTTCCAGAATGATGACTTTAGCAATCTTTACATGTTCCTCCTCAATGCTGTCATTGCTTCCAGTGTTTGGAAACTTACCTCCAGTTTTGAACACACTAAAAAATGATATGATTTTATTGCCAGGCATTTTTGTTGCTTTTCAAAACCTCATTTTGAGCCAGAGAAATATTACTCTATCTTAACAATCCTCTTTTCACATCAGTGTGTAAAGAATTTTGACTATTTGAAAAAATTGAATATACCCCTCAACAGATTGATGTTTAAGACCACAGAAACAATCCCAAACAATGTGCTCAAAATGTTCTGTAGGGAATTCCCCCAAAGAGATCCCAAAACTCTTGTGGGCAAGGGCAGTGTCACTGAATAAGGACAGTACTGACTCAATGCTACCAAAGGGAGAACCTAATGTATACGGTTGTTGAATGTTTCTTAAAAACAAAACAACAAAGACATCAATTTAAGCCAAACATAAATACACTTCTGCAGTAGCAATGGAAACATTTGTTTTTCTTTAATGCTTAAAAGGGGAGGGAGACAGTAGAAACCACTTGTCTTCTCCTCTTTTACCACTTCTTCATTCTGTCATGAAGATAAAAATAAAATCTCTCCCTCATTCCCCAGCCTCCACCCATGCAAGAAAAAACAAACAGATCCATATATTACTTAAACAATCCTGCTGTAATTATATATGATCTAGGTGTGAATTACTTGGGGCACTGAGAGTCTGGGGGAAAAAAAACCAGAGGACTCTCACTGCCTATATCCCAGTTTTGTTTGTGCAGTTTTTAAAAATGTTGATCCCCAAACAGTAACCAGCCTAGTAACTCGACATTCCATCACTAATAAACTTGGAAATGGATTTCTTCTCTCTCTCAGCATTTCCTCGGTTTTGCTCAGGCTGTCAATGAAAGTGAAATGTACTGTGTTTGCTTCTCTCTCCCTTTTTTTCCCTTGTTCTTTTTTAAGTTATAGCCACTGGAGGGGCTTGATAAGTTTCTCTCTTATCTCACTAAGACATCTGAGACAGATCCATAGTAACTGAATAATCAATTAATTCTCCTGCAGAGTTCCATTTACATAATGAAAATGCAACGCGCTGATATTTTATACAAGTCATTTTTGGTCGTCTAGACTGATAATATATTGTGTATTGATTGAGGGGGAAAGCCTAATGGATCTTCTGTTGTTGAAGTTGCAAAATTACAATTAAAGTAAAATGACAGAAGCAAGCATCTATTGGATTCATATGTATATGTCTCTCTTTAATATAAGACTCTAAATGTCTAGACTTGATTAAGGCTTTGCTCTCATTTGAGCAAAAAGGGCACATAATGTGTGACTGTTCATGTTCTCATTGCTGTAGCCAAAATCAATATCATACTGTTTGCAAACATTAACAATGTACAAGGCTAAATCCTGTGTCCTCCGCATAACCAGGGAAGCTGTGACTTAAATCATACCTTTACTGTTGATGCAATGGCCTTTTAACCTGGAGAAGGAAAGGAATTTCAGTAGAGCTTAGACCAAATAAATAAAAATTAAGACTCCTGTGCTCTACATAGTCCTATGGGAATATAAGACTTAATTTTTGATCCTTGTTCTGCCTTCCTATATTTATAAAATCAGATCATAATTAATATTTTTTATTGTAGCCTTAACACAGAGGGCAGTAGAGTGTAATGGTTAAGTTCACAGGCTCTTAAGCCAGGCTGTGTGAATTCTCATCCCAGTCACTTAAGAACTGTGAGTCGCAGAATAACTGACTTTATTTCTTTGAGCCTCAGTTTCCTCATCTATATACAGATATAATACTAATGTTCACCCCCTAGTGTTGTTGGCAGAATTAAATGAGCTCATGCTTGTTAAATGCCCAGCATGATTACTAACAAATCCATAAAGAAACGCATCATGGTCCTGGCCATCCAGGTCTGGAACTCTGTATGCAGTTGAGGAGAGCTGAGGCACATCTGAGAAGATAATTCAAAAGAAGAAAGTTGAAATAAAAAGTAGCTAGACCTGGGGTGCTTCTAATCCCAGACTTGGGAGGCTGAGGTGGGAGGATTCCTTGAAGCTAGGAGTTGGAGACCAGCCTGGGAAACATAGTAAAACCTCATCTCTACAACAAACAACATTAAAGATAAGCCAGGTGTGGTGGCATGCACCTATAGTCCTGCTACTCAGGAGGCTGAGGTGGGAGGATTTCTTGATCCCAGGAGTTCAAACCTTCAGTGAGCTATGATTGCATCACTACATTCCAGCCTTGGGTAAGACCTTGTTTCAGTAATAATAATAATTTCTCTTTAAAGTAGATATTCATTCAAACATGGATGGTAGGAGATATGATTTGAATGTGTCCTTGTGTCCCTCAATAAGCATGTGTTTGGAAACTTAATCCCCAATGCAACAGTGTTGGGAAGTGGAGCCTAATGAGAGGTGATTAGGTTATGAGGGCTCTGCTCTCATCAATAGATTAATGCTGTTATCACTGGAGTGGATTTCTTATACAAGATCGAATTCATTCAGCCTTCTCTTGTGCGCTCTCTCTCTCTCTCTCTCTCTCTCTCTCTTTCTTTCTGTCTCTCTGTTACTCTGCCTCTGTCTCTCTTTCATTCTCTTTTGATTTTAGGTCATATGATGCCTTCTGCCATGTATGACACAGCAGTAGAGACCTTGCCAGATGCAGGCCCCTCAAACCTTAAACTTCCCAGTCCAGAACCGGCTTCCCAGTAAGCCAATAAATTTCGGGTGATTATAAATTACCTGTGGTATTCTGTTATAGCAGCATAAAACAAATAAAGAAGGTAGGATTATGTTTTCTATTTTTCTTCTTATTTTTTTCTGTATTTTCTAATATTTTCACAATGGCCATGCATTACTTTCATAATCTTAAAGAAGCAAAATTATTTCCACTTGGCAAAAGAGAGGGAAACCATCAACCCAGGAAGAAGCAATATTATCTGAAGTTCATACACTGTGGTTCTGTTTCATTCTCACCAAATTTTATAGTAGTCCTCATCCTGAAATGCTGTCCATGTTTACTCTCAGATCTCTCTGCATGGAAACTTCTACCAGATTTTGGAATACCTTCAGAGCAGGACCCTTTTGACCAATCAGGATGAAGTCCTGCTATTTGCATCTTTATTTATATGCATATATTTTCCATTTGCCCATGCTGCCTTTTCCCCTCATCACAAACAAAACCTCATAGGTAGAAAACAAGAAGCGAAACTTGTTTTAATTTACTTTTACTGTGGGCAAACCCTAGAGCAACGACTGAGATGGGAGGAGGCTCTGTAGCCCTAAGGTGATAATAAAGATGCCTAAGAATTAATCAATCCCACTTTATTTTACAACGGGAAAAGGCCTTCTTAGAGTTTAATTCAGCCCTGAAAACAGACAAGACAATTTTAGAGCAGATGTGGAGTAACACCGACTAGAAAAGAAGAGTTGCTGAGTCAATACACAAAACCCAGGAAGTGCAGCACAGCAAACGCCAGTAAAGATGAAAACATCCACCTCTTACCGACTCAGTTAATCCTACGCCTGTACCCAGCTCTGGACTCTGACTTCAAGAAAAATTGTTCTGACTTGTGAAAAAGGAAAAGGAAGCTATATAACCTTTGTTTCTTGATGGTTCATTAATTACCCTTTCCGACTGTGGTGCATGAACTCAAGTTATTCAAAGTTGAGTTAAAACTGGCATTGGTGGCAGTCACTATTGCATTCTCATCCTAAGGAAAGGAATTCTCCTGTGAAGATAATAAATAGCCTAGACTAGACCATATATGCCTTTAAGATTCAGTAAGAATGCAGATTCTTAAAATGACCACGGTAAAAACAGTCTACTATTTCACACTGACTGTTAATGATTGACTCTGTGCCCTAATTATTAATAATCACCAAAAATAACACTTTACATGTATACATGGTCTTCTTTCTATATATGGTGTTAATTCTCTAATGTTTCAAATGTTACAGAAAAGCTAGTCTTAGTATGAGTACCATAGTGTGAAAAAAACAATAAAGAAAATAGGTTAGTAACTTTTCTTGACCTTGTACCTGCCAACGAGCACCAGTGACTTTACTAACAATAAATCTCGGTGACATCTCTGGAAGAAAGAAATAATTACACATAATGGGAAACTGAGGTACAACAAAAAAAGCCAGTGATAGGATGCTGGATCTACGTGGCAATCTTTAAAGATCAGAATCCAGCTCGGCTGCGATGAGAATGAAGAAGCCAAGCCAAAGGGCCGAGGCTATCTAAAAGACACCTTGCATCTGCCCCAGAGGGATGTCCTGGGAGGTGGTCCCAAGAGCGGGAATTATGTTTGAATGCATTTAATTATAGTTCTCAGTGCTCAAAGAAAACACATTTTTCCAGAGATTTACATTTTTTTCTCTTAGCTTATGGAATTTAAATGTAAAATAACATTAAGTATGATATTTTCTGTTCCTCTGGAATTGGCAAATAAGATTCAAACTATTGGGCAAAGAGATGCCAAATAACCCATATTCTAAAGAAACCTGCCAACAACTGGGATAAACACCACTCTCAAGGCTTCTTAAGAACCAACAATCAATTCAGAGTCAAAAGCTGTCAGCCTGGTGAAAAGATTCATGGCTTTCTTCTGCCCTGTCTGCTCTCTGAAAACGGAAAAAATGGGGGTTCTTTACCCTACCAAAAGCCAAATGAAGCAAGTCCCAAATATTAGCCATGTCTATGTGGAAGAGGATCAGACATTTTAATGTCTCAGTGGCTGGCTTGTTAGGTGTGACTTGTTGCTACTTAAAAGAGGGAAAGGGAAGAAAAAATCAGAAAGCAGATCCCTTTGGCTCTCCCCTAGACCAAGCGGATCCCAGGGAAAGAAGCCTGCCTGAATCATCTTGCCATACCCTGCTCGAGCGAGCGGGCTGATCACCACCAGCTGAGGGGAACCCAGAAGCTGTGAAGTATGTCATTGTGCATAAGAACTGTGGTATTGAGAGAATCAGGCCAAAGACTGTTTTCTCACCTCAGGGAACTCTGCAGGGGGAGCCTCCTCCTCCATGAGTCCCAACCAATAGCTCACACATGTGCTTCTACTTCCACCAGCAGGACTCCGTATCTGACACTATCTGTCAGGGAATCACTGAAAACCAGCAAAGAAGTTCAATAAAGGCTATGTTTGCCCTTCCCACACCATTCTTCTTCTGGGTCCTTATACCAGAGACGTGAAGCCCTGCAAAGGAAGAGCAAGGTTTCCAGACAAGACGTACTCCAAAGTGAGGAAGAATGTAAAGAAGTTAGAGAAGACCACGTTCCCTTCCTACTTTAGCCCCTCAAGCTCAAACCTGGCTGATTCTAAGAGGCTGCAGAAGGAAGGAGATGGGATTTAAATTACTATGAAATACAAGTTTTTATATTTTTTTAGAGTCAGGGTCTTGCTCTGTTGCCCAGGCTGGAGTGCAGTGGCCTTATCAAAACTCACTGCAGCCTTAAATTCCTGGGCTCAATCAGTCCCCTCACCTGAGCTTCCAGAGTAGCTGG
The DNA here is from genome assembly GCA_963574635.1 of Cheracebus regulus. NCBI lineage: Eukaryota > Metazoa > Chordata > Mammalia > Primates > Pitheciidae > Cheracebus > Cheracebus regulus. The sequence continues at coordinate 27,241 of CAUYQU010025886.1, forward strand.
GACTACAGGTGACTGCCACCACACTCAGCTATTTTTTTTTTTTTAACTGAAATGGGGTCAAACTCCTGGCCTCAAATGATCCTTCTTTTTTGACATCCCCAAACACTGGGATTATAGGTGCGTACCACCATGCCTAGCCAAATACAAGTTTTTAAACTGAGTATACAAAAGTTTTAAAAATTTTTAGGCTGGGCGCAGTGGCTCACTCCTGTAATCCTAGCACTTTCGGAGGCCGAGGCAGGTGGATCACGAGGTCAAGAGATCAAAACCATCCTGGCCAACATGGTGAAATCCCTTCTCTACTAAAAAATACAAAAATTAGCTGGGCATGGTGGTGCCACCTGTAGTCCCAGCTACTCGGGAGGCTGAGACAGGAGAATTGCTTGAACCCGGGAGGTGGAGGTTGCAGCCAGCTGAGATCACGCCACTGCACTCCAGCCTGGTGACAGAGCAAGACTCTGTCTCAAAAAAAAAATTAAAATTAAATATTTTTTAAAAGACCAATAAGAAAGATCCTTCTAAGATAATGACTTATAACTTAAAACCCATAAGTAATAGAAAACTGTAAGTAGTATAAAACTATAAAAAACTATAGTGGTGGGAACTTGATTGTAGAAACCATCACTGGGTTAAGACAGCTCAAAGATTGGTTAAGATTGGTTAAATAGATGATTTTTATGAAATGCCTCACTTTGGTACTGAGACTTAAACACAGATCATTAACTTCAGACCTTGAGTTTGTTCTACAGTATTGAACTTCTCCTATACCAAATAATTTACCCTGTCTTTTATAAGGAAGGAAATGACAAGAGTGGGAAAAAAACTAGAAAATTGATAATGCTTTTATTTTCAGAACTGCTTTAAAATCACCACCTCCTCCAATTTGTTTCTTAAGTAACCAGATTTTAAACCATGTACTTGCAGTGACTAGATAAGATTAAAAACAAATGGGGGTTGGGATGGAGACACAATCCATTGTGCCTATCAACTTAATAAATGAAGTTATCCTCATCAGTCAGGTCCAGAGGCCAGCAAGTTCCGCAGTTTGCTGAGTCAGACCCAGCACACTTAATAAAAGGGATTGAAAAATAATGCTTGATGTTACTCTCGTTCGGATGAGTAAATTGTGAGGACACCCCATACATTAAGTGAAACCATTCATTTCCATAATGTGATAGGATCATCTCCATTGATTCCACCCTGCTCTGAGGACAGAAACTTGCCTTGAGTACCCACAAAAGACTTACCAGGGACTCAGAGGAGTTAACAACTCTGTGCCCAAACCCCAATAGGTTTTTTCTGTGACTTATCTCTCTGAATTTCTTGATTTATGTGTTTACATCCCTCAGATCAAGAAAGAATGCCAAGATTTTACTTCTTTTGTGCAGTATATATTACTACTTAGGAGTACATGGCTTTCATTTCTAAACTTCTTCATAGTTTGCTGCTCTTAAGTAGTAAGTGTGTGAGGTCTATACCCCAACATGACTGCCTTGTATGTATAACTAAATGAACTGAAAAGGTGTCATCTTTTTCAACATCTTTCAAAGTCATTTTCATTCTCCCAAGCATATTCTCAATCACTTAGACTGGAACCTACATTGTATCACCCAATCCTCTATTGTTGTTTGCAGGTCACCTATTGCATACTCTATAGATATTGAACTACTTCATATTTTATGCTTTTGCCCTATTGGAATATTGTGAGAGCTTTCTAGGTCATACTAATTTAATCTGTTACAGTGAACCCCAAGTTTCTCTTCAAAGAATCAGTATGTCAGTATGTTCAGCTCTCTTATTCTTTAATTCTCTATTTTAAAATTTAACTTCCTTGTAATTCCAGTAAACAACCTTCTCCACCCATTCTAATCAGTAGTTCACATCTGTTCCCCTGGCTTCCAGCTCCATCCTGACTCATCCTGGTTACCTGCTACAGTCACCTGCTCTGGTCATCTTCTTTGACCTAAGTCACCCCTGGCTACCTGCTCTGACCCACCCATAACTGTCCTTCCCGCCAAAACACCCACCCTGCCACTCCAGCTTGAACCCCTGCTCTCTTTAAAATAGCCAATCAGGATTAGTCTAGCTTGTGCAGTCTAGCCCTAGCCAATAGGAGAATGACACAGCAATAGGGACAACCCCCATCAGGCATTAAGTACCCCTCTGGAGATATGTGAATGTGACACAACCCATGTCTTCAAATAATTAAAATCTAATAGAAGAGAGCTGAGTTAGGAAGATCCTTGGAGGCTCAATTCAAGTAAGGAACTGGTTAAATGATCTCTGATACTGATTCTGAAAATAAAAATCAGGCTGGTTGTCTAGAGGAGCTAATATCCTTATTATAGAAAGTAACATATGCCAAATTCAAAGAACAAGGCAAATAAGGAACTGAAGTAAAGAGCAATGAATGAGATTGGTGTCTGAGGTTTGAAAGTAGAACCGGTAAGGTATTGGGTCAGGTGGAAGTGTGCCACACAGGACTGATTCTGTGAACTGCAAGAAATCTACAGCTAGACCAGGTGATACCTGCCTGGACCAGAACCAGGGACAGGAACAGTGACTTTAAAATGTAATTACAGGCTGGCCAGTTTTAGCAGGTTGTATTCATTAACTTTTTTACAAAGCTTGAAAACTGTAAATAGCCAGTGTTATCTTTAAAGAATACTTATTAAAGGGAAAATGTTAAATAAACAAACATAATAGTATTATTTTCTATGAGGCTATCACTTTGTTATAGAATTGCTTACTTGGCAAATTAGGCACTGAATGATATAGTTTAGATAAAGCATTTTTCTTCATGATTAAGTAAAAAGACTATAACATAGGTGCTCTTGTTTTTCTCCCAATGTATGTCCTATTACAAAATCTTGTTGGGCAAAATAGGTTAACACGATTCTCTAACAAGATTTCATGGATATGTTATGCCATGGCTTCTAAGGATTGTTTCGCAATCTATAAAAAATGATGCTTGTATAAGCCATGCTGACAGGCAAAGCCTCATATACAGCACCACATCTCAGGAGGAATGATCCACCTCTTAGATATGCATACTTACTATGACAGCTTTCTGGAAGATGCCAGTAATGCTTCCTATTACAACACCATCAGTGTGCCATGACAAAAGAAGGAGTGCCTGTTTCTAATTCACCTAAAGGCAATATGGGCTAATGGTGGGCCCGGTGCACAGTCCACAGTGAATCACAGCAAGCTAAGACACCCTACCCCCATCAGCTGAGGGCAGTAAAGCTTAGCTCTATTTTGCCTGTGATAGTTGATGTTTCTTGATGCTGTCATGGGTGGTAGTATTTGTTATCTTAATTGACAGCATGGACTTTGTCCATAAGAAAACTCATTAGCCACACTTATGGGTAGCATCTAAGTTTTGTGTTTAATAATAATAGTTAACATTTATTAAGCACTAAATATGTGCCAAATACCATTCAAAACACTTTACAATTATTATCTGATTGAAGGTTCATATAAATAGAAAGTGTTCTATCAGTGGCTGTGTATTAGGGTGTTCCAAAAAGCAGACCAATAATATGTACAAAGAAAGAGCTTTTAAAATGAGGATTTGGCTCATGCAATTATGGAGGCTGAGCCATGATCTGCTATTTGCAGGCTGAAGCTGTGGAAATCCAGTGGTGTAATTGTCTGTCCAAAGGCCTAAGAACCAGAAAAGCTAATGGTATAAATCCAAGTCCAAGAACAGAAGGAGACCAATGTTTCAGCTCAATAATCAGGCACAAGAAGGGGTAAATTCTTTCTTCCTCCACTTTTTGTTCTATTCAGGCCCTCAAGGAGTTGAATGACGTTCATCTACACTGGGGAAGCCAATATGCTTTACTGAGTCCACCTATTAAAATGCTAGGAGTGGTGGCTTACGCCTGTAATCCCAGCACTTTGGGAGGCCAAGTCTGGAGGATCACTTGAGCCCAGGAGTTTGAGACCAGCCTGGGCAACATGAGACCTTGTCTCTACAAATAATTTTTAAGTAAAAAATAGACAGACATGGTGGTACATGCCTGTGGTCCTATTTGAGAGGTTGAGGTGGGAGGATAGTTTAAACTCAGATGGTCAACACTGTAGTGAGTCTGGGTGACAGAATGAGTCCCTGTCTCAAGTAAAATGCAATGCAATGCTATGTAATACAATGGTATGCAATGCAATGCTAACCTCATCCTGGCAAACATATCCAGAAATAATAAGTAATAAATAATAATATCTGGGCACCCATAACCCTATCAAGTTGATACATAATGTTCATCATGACAAAATATCTGACTCAAGAACCTATACAAATGCCACATGGATTAGAATAACAAGGCAAGTCAATTGGATCACCACATAGTTGATTGACTTTAATATTTATTAAGTTTTGAACTGATAGACATTAATAGTAGAAGGTTATCACATAGTAGAATAGTCAGAAGCAGGAGTTTTGGAGTCTACCTGCCCAGGGTTTAAATTTTGGCTATGCTCTGTACTCTTATTATACTAATCATAATCAAATAATTGAAAGGTACATATTTTAATTATTTGATTAATTACTTTCTGTTAATAATAACAGTGATAACAATAAACAATGATAAAGCTATAGCTTGAATATAATTGATAGTATTGTTTTGAGAACCTAAAATAATTGCTTTAATCTGTAAAATTGCTTCCTAAGATTGGCTCCATTCTAAAATATTCTCAGTATACAAAATAGATCTTGTGACTTTTGTAACTAGAATCTTATAAAACAACATAATATGGTAAACAACTATTTCAAATTTAGAACTTTATGGAAAAATATGATATTAAGTTAGACTGACTTGAGTGGTTTGGTTAATGGACTCCACGATAATCTCAGATCTGTTTCTTGAATCTCATGGAAATAATATTTTGCTAATTGAAGTAGGTTACAGTGAGGTTCATTATTTTAAACTAATGAGAAGATTTATGGATGAGTGTCTATACAAACACACACAAAATGGATATGAATTCATTTTACCTTTTCTTTACACCTTCTAAAATCATGCTTATGGCCTATCATTTTCTATCTTAGCGCCACTCATTTTCAAGCAAACACTTAAAAGGGTCTGCCTATTATATGCAAGGCACTACAGACTGGAGTATAAGACATGGTACTTACCCCTAGAATCTTAATCCAGGAAATGCTTCGATAAATTATTGCAGCGGCAAATAATGCTAATCGGTAGTACTTGTGGAAAACAAAGTTCTGCTCCATGCTTTGCCATTCACTTCTATTTAACCAGAGGTAAATACAGTTTTTTAGATCTCTAAATTATTTATTTATAAAATGATAACCTTGATAAAATTACCTTGTTTTTATTCTGTATAATTATTTTAAAAATAAAACATTATATCTTAATTAAAGGAGTAAAGCTCACTGAAATCCCACCACTAGTAATCATTTGGATCTTTCTGTGTAACTCTTTGCTCATGCTCTGGAGAGACACATGCTTTACATTAATGGGGTTATGTCACATGTTTCTGCTGTAGACCCTATTTTTAAAATAGCTTTTTTTAAGATCTCCTTTTTCTTCCCGTTTCATCCCCCAAAACAAACAACATTATCAACTCTTCAACTTTTATTATGCTCATGTAACAATATACATACACAATAAAATATACCTGTATTGAAGATTTGTATAAATTATAAATTTTTATATTAATATTGATTTGTTCTCACTTAAAGATACTTTGATACATTGAAGTCATTTGAAATATGATCTATCTTAATCTGTTTGATTACTGCATACACATCATAGCATGGATAGACTACAATTTCATTTCTCTGTCTATGAGTGTTTTATTTCAGTTTTAGCAATTGACAACACTGCAATAAACATCCTTGTATGTTCTAGTGCTTTTATTTCTGTGAGATAAATTCCCAGAAGTAGGATTGCTAGATCAAAAAATAAGCATATTTTTACTTTTAATATATATTGTCAGAACTTTCCAAAAAGGCTATAATAATTTATATCTCCACAAGCAATATTTAAGAGTACTCTGTATACTGCAATCTAGCCAACTCATTTACATTTTCTCCAATGTGAAGGGCATAAAGTTGTTATTTTAATTCACATTTCCATGATTGCTAATGAACTTGAGCATCTTTTCCAGTGCTTACTGATGCTTAGACTTGTTTTTCATATTTATTGTTTTTGCAGATGTCCTCCAGGGTAAACATAAGGTCCCTCAGGTTCCTGGAGTCTACCGTGAGAAGAAAGCAAATGCTCAAGAGGGCAGGGCTACAGGAACCTCTACCCATTTTAACAGGAACCATTTATTTATTTAGTTCTTCGTAAAATTTGATTTGTAAAAGTTGCTTGAGAACTATTAGACCAAATGCTGTCAGTATTCCTTCCCTGAGAGTTTATGATGCTAAATAATCCTGTTTGTTAATTTCATTGTTACTATCATCCCAGCTAGATTTTAAGTTAATTTCAGTCAGAATCTTCATCTTATACTCCCTTTGCACCAAATAATGATATTAATACAGTAGTTTTTACACTTTAATTAGAATCACATGGAGAACTTATTAAAAATGTGGATACTCAAATGCCAGTGCCAGAGATTGATTCAGAAGGTGAAGGAGTAATGTTTAAGAATCTGTATTTTTGACAAACAATAACCATACTTTGAGACATTCTAGTATTTGGCACTTGGCTGGAGCTCAACAAACGTTTGCTGATTAATGGATTCTCCTAACCTGGCATCAGGTTATCCTTGAGTCTGTGTGCCTTGGTGAAGCTACATGTGTCAGCATTGAAAAGTTTATTTAAAGTTCCATGCTGCAGTATAATTTCAGCCTTTGGAATGCAGTTCACATTTTCAGAAATAGGAGAAAGTCTTCATTTTCCAGGGGCAGCTGGGAGGTCAGAGAGAATACACTCAGGCTCTCCTGTTCTATCAGTAATCTTCCCTGAACACACATGTTGCGGTTCTAGTTTCTTGTCAAGTAATTCCTCAGTCTGATCCCATTCCACACCACCATCACTAGCCAGAGGATGGGGCTATATAAAGACAATTCAACTTATGGGCTGAGAAAGCTAAAATTTATTGCAATAAAACTATCCCAGAGAAAATGCCAAAAAAGGAATCATATAAAGATTTATTTCTGAAAAGAAGTATACTAAAGTACTAAACTTTCTGAAAAGATGGGGCCTTTTCAATCTTACATTCTTCCCTCTAATCCTATCTGCATCCCAAGCACCCTGATTTACTCTGTCACTAGCTGATGGTACAAAGGGAAAGATTGCAGATCTAATTAGCATAATATGGATAAGCAAATGAGGCCTAATCAATTATGGTTCACACTTGCTTTCATCACTCGTGCCAACAGTCGGCAAATTCACTGACAGTTCAAATGCGACATTTTTAGAAGCCATCAGTAAATCAATAACAAGTGACAGTAATTTAGATGCACACTTCGTTCTGCCTCCATTTCTGTCCAGGAGAGGCAGTCTCAAAACCCAGACACACCTGAGCTCAGCAGCTAAAGCCTTTCACCACTTGAATTTTACCTGTGAGCCAAGTCCGGGCATCCTGACTCTTGGCACCCTGCTCCCTATGACGGCTTGCAGGAAAGTTGTGGTAAGCATGGTGACTAGTAAGTTGTTGTTGTTTTTTTTTTCTTTTTTGCAGTCTGTATTACATTTTTGGAACAAGCCTGATGGCTGTATTTCTGAGGAGGCAATATGGTCTAGTAGTATATGCCACAGGGCAGCTGACCTGAATTCTTATCCTGGCTCTACTACTCACTACTTGCATAACCTTGGTGAAAATCACTTAATCTGTCTGTGTTACAACTGTACCATCTGTTGAACTGGGGGAGAGAGAGGGAGAATGCTAATATGTACCCTTATTTACCTCACAAGGCTGGGTTGGGGATTAAATGAGATGTCAATGGCAAACATACTTTTCATAAATATAAGGTCACTGGTAGAGCTTCAGGGAGAACAGAGTTTTAGCTTTCAGAGTAAAGAGAAATGGTCTGTTCTCTTGTCTGACATTTATAGTCATTTTATTTTATTCCTATGGTATTCGTGTCAAAAATTCCAACCTTAATATGACTCTCATAAAAAGGCAGAACAGGAATTTTAAAGTTCAACTTCAATGTAGTAAAATAAAATCTAAGAAAGCCGGAGTTGGAGAGAACCTCAGTCATCACCATTGTCATCACTGTCAGTGTCACCAACACTGCCTTGTATTTCTCTAGTGCTTACAGTTCACAAACTGTACAGGGCCCTTCACAAACAGGGTTTTTCTCTGGGCTTCATGTTTCAGGAATAATACTGAGCAACTGCAAATTAATCAGATGATGGAGACTCTGACATGCCACATAAAATCTCCTTCCATACGTACATTTGCCATTCCACTGCTTTGAGAATAATGTCCATTTACCAGTTCTAAATCCAGTTAAGCAAGTGTTATTTCACTCCCATCTCTCTACATTGTCTACAAGGTCCTCTTCTCTGAAGTTCACGTTTACTAGAACTACAACAACCCCTTATCCTATGTGGTTAGTCTCATTATAATATTCATATAATAAATCCATATGCCCCCTACAGCTCACTGCTTCCCATTTTTAGTGTATATGAATTAGTCCTTTAATGCTTAATTCTAGAATCTAGAAAAGAGTTTTAATTCAATTTAGTTAAATACATTCACTGAGTACTGTGTCCGCTGGCTATTATTACAAAATTGCTGTGCAACAAAGAACTACGAAGATTTGCCAGCCTGGAAAAATAAAAATTTATTTCTCATATTCTGTCTTTGCAGCTCAGCTGATCTTTCTTATATCCCTGTGGATGGCCTAGGGACTCTGTACATCTTGGCTGGAACGTCTTAGCTGGAGCAACTCTATTCATTATGTCTCTTCTCTTCATCCTCTTCCTGAGAATGACCCTCTCATAGTAATGTCAGAAGTGCAATAGCAAGGACGCCAGTCACACAAGCACTTTCCAAGTCTCTGCTCCTATCACATCTACTAATATACCTTTGGCCACAGCACACCATATGGACAAGCCAAGAGGTGGAGAATTATTTCCTGCCCACAGCAAGAGGGCACTGCCAAGTTATATGGCAAAAGATAAGGATATTTGAAGAGAAGAATAATTGTAGCCGTAAATATGAGTACCTTATATGGAAAAGTCTTGTGTCAGTTTCTATAGAAAATACAAATGTAAGTGGGAAGACATTTCTCATGTAGGATCTTACAATCTAGTAGTGAATATGAGAGTATTTCATATACGGAAAAAAACCTATATTCTCATATTACATATGAGAAAAGCTTCTTAAAAAGATGTTATTTGAGATGAATTTCAATGAACAAGTAGGAAGTTAACAACCAAAAAGAGAATAAAAGAATGTTCTATGTGGTAAGACCCTCTTGGGAGATAGAAAACAGAAGAAAAAGCAAGAATGTGCCCAGAAAGCAATCAGAGATCCTAGATGGCTATCGATAAAGTATATGAATTCTAGTAAATGACCAATACAGCCAGAAAATATTAGGCTCAGTATTTTTAGCATCTCAACTATTTCACTAAAGCTCTCACTCTTGTCATTACATTGCCTACATTGCCTATGACCAAATTCCAATGAAACAAAGCACACACACATATTTAAGAAGAAAGAATTTATCTAAAAATATGAGATAAAGAGATTTATAGTCCCTCCCTCTCTCTCTCTCTCTCTCTCTCTCTCTCTCACCAAAAACCAAGCCTAAATGATGCCCTGGGTGTACCATCAGTATAACACCTTCCCTAACTTTTTAAAGAAACATTTCATCTGAGAACATCTGCATTTGCCTGAAACATATTTTCCCAGGGTAGTACTTGACTTTAAGCTGACTAGAGATATCAAACTTTTTTTCACAGATTCTTTGACATACTTGAACGTTATTGAACAAATGTCAGTTATGTCTATCTCTTGAGTTGTGTCAATCTGAATTGAAAATGTGCTGACTTTTTTTTTCCAGCATCATCACTCTGTGTTTCTATGCCAGCATGCAATTGAACATGACTGGCAATACTGGTCACTTCTGTTCCCTGGAAGGTTTAAGTTAGTTCTCGCACCCACACTCTCAGAACCCAACTTCTTAGAGCCATGCAGAATCATACCTGAAAAATGTGGGGGTATGAATTACAAAACAATTACAATTATTTTGTTAGTATAAAGATATAGCTGCTGATAGGATTACAGATGATAATGCCATTAATATAGTTCAGTTTTATAAGTGAAATGAATACTATAGGCTTTGTGCAAACAGCGTATCTTATCTCTTACAATATTATTTAAATTCGCTAAAATTCTTGGTTGAGGAAAGGGCCTCATTAACAAATAATAAGTGGAATTATAAAATTCTTCTGAAATATAAGATTTTAAATCTTGAAGTCCTATAGTGGCCTCTATCAAGCTACTAAATGTTTTAAAGTAGATGTGTTAATAAGTAAACAATAGTAAATAAGAAGAATACATGCCATTTATTAACTGTTTACTACTGTTCATGTGCTATACTCATTGTTTTGTATATGTAAGAGGACTCTATTTAGTCCTCTTACTTGTAAGAATGGTACTGTTCTCATTTCTATTTTACAGGTGATAAGACGGAGGCTAGGTAAGTAACTTGCCCAAACCATGTAACTGGTAAAGGGTAAAAGATAACTTTGTCTGACTCAAAAATCCCGTTTAGATTTATTCAACAAAGGGAGTGTCTACTACTTACCAGGTACTATTCTAGACTCTGAGGATCTTACAGTGAACACAACAAAGAAAAATCCCTGTCCTCATAGAACTTATTTTGTAGTCTATATTACACATTTTCATAAACAGTATAAATTATTAGTATCTCACAATTTAGTAGATTGTTGTTCTTCCATATATTAACTAATCTATTTATTTAATCTTCATTATTAACTTACGAATTCCTTATAGGCTGAAGTATATAATTCTTTTTATTTTAATTTTCCTATAACACAGTGAAGACAGACTGTGCTTTTCAATATGTACTTTTTAAACTATTTTTTCATTCTTTCCTTTTATTTTCTTTCCTTTTTTTTTTTCTTTCCATTAGCAAACCCTTGAGAAATCACCAGTGCAGGGCTGTTTTATTGTTTGAAGTTGCTGCTGATTCATTGTAGGGGCAGCAGGAAAGGCGATTAATCCAGGTCTCCAGGGTGTCTACATAACTTTCACTTCCAGATGTTGTGCTGATTTGAATCGTGGGTGTCCAATGCCAACATCTAGAGAATAACTTAGAAAGTAGGTTCTCTAAACCTTTAGCACCATATTAAAAAACTGTAATTGTGTGATGTCAAAGAAATTCTTTGCATCTCTTGCACTTATTTCTCCTTGTAGTGTACTGCAGCAGGGGGAAGAGTTAGAGGGAAGAGATAAAATGATACCTGACTTCTTTAAGTGATAGCTTCCTTTTCCTTTTAAACAGAGTGTCCAAGGAAGCTGTGCCCTGTTCAATTATTTTATTTTCAGTATTTCAGCAACTATAATGAGAAATAAAAGATTATCTGATTTAAATACTATTTTAAAACAATTTCTAATAAAGAGGTTAAATAATCACTTCTCTCTTGGTCTTTACAGAGATGTTTAAAAGGATCAGTGATGGCCTGAATTCCAGCAATGTGGCAGACTAAACAGCTAGGTATGTCCTCTCAGTTCAGAACACTTTTGGACTGAAAGCCAGCATCAACACAACATGTCAAATTTTTGAGATGCTTGGAAAGTAGGACGTTGAGGGAAATTTAAAGTAATGCTTATAATTAGAAGAAGACAGAGGAAAAATTAACAAGTTACATGTCTAGCTTGGGCTACATAGCAAGACCCTGTCTCTACAAAAAATAAATAAGTTAGCTAGGTGCAATGGCACACAACTGTAGTCTCAGCTACTTGGAGGCTGAGGCGGGAGGATTGCTTGAGCTCAGGAATTCAACGCTGCAGTGAGCTATGATTATGCCACTGTATTCTAGTCGGAGTGACAGAGATAGACCTCATCTCAAAAAAAAAAAGTTAGAAAAATAAATGATATAAACACCCAAAAGCAGAAAGAGAAGAAAAAATGTAAGAGCTGAACTAATGAAATAGCAAACATTCAACAGGAAGGATCAAAACCCAAAAATTTGATTTCTTGTAAAGTCTAATAAAATTGACAAACCATTTGCAAAACTGGTTATGGGGAAAACAAAAAAAACAAGAAAGCCAGGGACAGAAAAAGAAGGTCCCAAAACACAGTATCACATTATTAGAAATAAATTGGAATTGACTATAGATGTATCAAAGTCTAAATAAATAGATATTGTGACAATTTTATACCAATAAATTCATAAAATTATTAGAAAATGTATTAGAAAAATAGAAAATACCCCCTCTCCAAAAAGAGTCACTTTAGAAAAATCTTCTTATATTGACAGCACACACACACTCCTATAATACAATGCAGACCATACAGGCTGTTAAATATTGAAACATCTTTTAAATATTTCTCATTTCAATCTTTTGAAATGGAACACAGAAGTTTTTTTTGCTTTGTTTTGTTTTTTTGAGACAGAGGCTCGTACTGTTGCTTGGGCTGGAGTGCAATGGCATGATCTCAGCTCACTACACCCTCCACCTCCCGGGTTCAATCGATTCTCTTGCTTCAGCCTCCCTGGTAGCTGGGATTACAGGTGCCTGCCACCAAGCCTGACTAATTTTTGTATTTTTAGTAGAGACAGGATTTTACCATGTTGGCCAGGCTGATCTCAAACTCCTGACCTTAGGTGATCCACCCGCCTCGGCCTCTCAAAGTGCTGGGATTATAGGTGTGAGCCACTGCGCCCAGCCTTAAGAGCCTCTACCTGGGTCCCTAAGTATCTCCTGGGCCAAGTTTGCCCCTCCTCCAGGACCACTCCCTAAGCCTCTCTATAATCCATTAACTTAAGGTTAATTCTAGGCACAGAGGGGAACTTCAAGATTCTCTTTTAGGGTTATTGGTTGGTATCCCTCCTGACTGGTCCAATGTCTGATCCAGATCACCAGCAACAAATCCTGTCACTTTTGCCTATAGCCATTAATTAAAATGAAATTTTAATTTGCAATCTACCCATCAAAAACACAGCAGTTCCAGAAGATTTTACAGATGAGTTCTACCAAATATTGAAGAAATTGGTAAATTCGTGCAGTTTTTCATATTTCTTTAGACTGTAAGAAGAAAGAATATTGTCTACTTCATTCTACAGTACTAATCTATCCACAAATTCAAAATGAGACACACAAATTATGAAGATATGAAAATCACATGACAACTTTATTCACAAATTTGGGTAAAAAATGTGTGAACAAAATATTGGCAAACCAAATTCAGAAATATATTTTGGAGATGATTATATTATTAAGAAAATAGATTTATTCCAAGAATGCAATACAGCTTCAGTATTAGAAAACTCATTAATGTTATTTACCATTTTAAGAGAATAAAAGCAAAAATATTTTCAATAGATGCAGAAAACTAGCTTGGTAAAATTTAGCTGATATTCATGATTTTTAAAAATAGAATCAGAAAATTTGGAAAAGATGTGATTTCCTTCATCTGGTAAAAAAATATATGCCCCAAACTAAGGCAAACTCCATATTTCATGGTAAAATAGTAGAAGCATTTTTTTTTTTCAAATTAAAAACAAGATTTTAAAAAGCCTACTGTCAACATGTCAGTCAACATACGACTGGAACACAGACAGCTAAATTTGACTACAGAAAATGTAACATACAAAGATTGTGAAAAACAAAATTACAATGTTATTATTTTTAGATAATATGATTATCTACATAGAAACCCCCAAAATTGAGGTTAATTACTAGAATTATTAAGATAATTTAATGATGCATCCAGTAATAAGATAAATTTACAAAACTCAATTGCATGGGCTATAGAGAGTAAGAAAACATTATAACACGTTTTATAGACAGACAGATAGATATACACATACTTTTATTATGATAACAAGTACAAAGAATAAATACATTAAAAGTTGTACAAGACAAAACCTTATAGATAAAATTATGAAATGTTGAAATGCATTAAAGAAACCCTTCATAAATGGAAGCGTATATCTTACTGACTTATAGATGCTAATTCTCCCCAAATTATTCATCTTTCTTCACATTCAATTCAATTTCAAATAAAATTCTACAGGTTGTTTTTTGTTTTCTCCTAGCAAGCTGTTATCTATAGGTATTTTTCAAGCTGATCCTACTATTTATATCTAAGAATAAAACTTTAAAAATAGCCAGTACATTAATGTAGAAGAATGACAAAGTTGTGGATCTGGCTGTAATCAATAATTATTATTGTAAAGTCTGATAAGACAGTGTAGTTTTGGGATAGAAATAGGTAAATAAATGCAATCAAATGAAGATTCTATGTTCATAGAGACTTGATAAATGACAGAGCTGGCTTTGAAAATCAGTGACTAAAATAGACTCTACTCAATAAGTAATGTGGAAACAATTAGTGGCCCATGTGTAAAAATATGAAATTGGATACCTATGTCCTATTATTTGCAAATATCAGTTGTGCTAAAGTTATTACCTTAATGAAAAAGGCAAAATTTAAAACTTTTTAAATGTAGGAGACTTTGTACCTTTAGAATAGAAAGATTTGTTAAACTCAAAAAGCAAAATTTGTTTAAAAATGGATAGATTCAAATATATTAAAATTAAAATTTGCTTTCAACAAATGACACCATAAAGAAAGTGAAAGAGGCAACCCACAAGTAGGAAAAAAAATGTTTGCAACACATATCATCATAATGGATTTATGTTCAGGAGAAAAAACACAAAAACAGAAAACTAAAATTCAGAAAGAAATAGACAAAATACCAATAGGAAAACTGACAAAAAGTCATGACCACCCATTTTCAAGAAGAAAAACTATCAATGGTCAATAAACATATGAGAAGACACTAATCTCACTAATTACTAATATAAATTAAAATCTCAGTGAGATACAACTATATAACCAATAGATTAACAAAAATTAAAACGACAATACCAAAACTTGGCAAGAACGTGTAATGAGAAGTTTTATACTCTGTTAATTGGAGGATAAATTGGCACAATGACGTAGGAAAATAATCTAGAAAAGTTGAAGATGTGTAGATTCTGCAACCTAGCAATTCTACTCCAGAAGACATCTACAAGAATGTTCAGAAAAGCAATGTTTGTAATAAAAAATTAATTAATTATTTCTGGTATATACAAACCAGGAAATACTATACAGTAAAAATGAATGAATATAGTTACTTAATAGTTTCAATGAATCTCAAAAACATAATATCAAGTAAAACATTGAAACTGTAAAATATATACAGCATGATTTCATTTATATAGGAATCAAAAACAGAAAAAAAGTAAATAATTTATTGTTTAGGGAGACATACATGTGTAAAAGCAACAAGAAGAGTTATTAACACAAAATTCAGACTGTGGTTAACCCAAGCAGGGAGGGCGGGAGTGTGATTTGCAAAGGGCATATAGAATGCTAAGAGGTTATGGTATTCTATTTTGTATGCAGTCTTATCGGTACACAAGTTCATTTCAATATTTTTCTTTAAATTCTAAACATATGTTATAAACTTTCTTCTTTGTGGATGATATATTTCATCATAAAAAAATTTTAATATCATGAAAATCCCATGTTGAAATATCTTATGAGTCTCAAAAGAAAAACCCTGGTGATTGCCTATCAAGGCACAGTAATTCAGTGTAAGAAATAAACTCAGAGGCAATGTGCAGAAAATACAACTTATACTGAAGAACCCTGTTACACAGGCTGGGCAACCAGGCACAGAAGTGAAATGCAATTTTAGAGTAGCTTAAATCTTCACATTAAAAAAAGACAAAAATATATATATTGGTTTCAGAGTGGAAACACAAATTTACATGTGAATGAGATTCTTTTGCACAATGAAATCACAAGGGTGAAAACGTTCATGGATCTGTCTGTGGACTCTGAACACAACTGTGAACTTCTCCACAGGACTCAGGCAGGGCATACAGCACTTGCCCTAGAACGAGAACCCTGGGAAGCCTGGTCTGGGAGAAAGAAACAGCTGGCAATTACAAGTCCAGAGGAGTGGGTTAACTCACAGCTGGTGGAAATCAACCAAACGACTAAGAAGACAAAGGAAAGCATGGGGGAGGTGCAGAGAGACAGACCAAGAGGGGAAAGGAGTTGACTAAATTAAACCAGACATCCATATAAATTAAGCTTTGTTAAAACGGTACCATGGTTCTGATTCTTTTAATACTAATTTATTGGTTAGATAGGTTCTTAGAGCTGAGAAGAGCTCAAGGTACAGGGAAGCAGAATGTTCCCTGTGCTCTGGACAATGAGTGTGTGAGGCTTCCCATATTCTCCTCTTCTTCCTTCCCCTCATTCTCCCATTCCCAAAGAAGTCTACCTGTTTGTCTACATGAAGCCCCTGGAACCAAGCAGCCTGAAAAACAAAGACATGAGTCAGTGGCTCTACGGATGCAGTTTCACCTAAACTGATCTGGCTTTTAGGCGTTGCTATTAAGAAAACATTTCTTACTGTCAAATGCAACAGACTAAAATACATTTCGCTAAAGAGAATGTTTTACCACTGAGGCACTAAAAGCTAAATGGGCCACATTTCTGAAAGATCTATAAAGTTTAGGAGGAATTAAAGGGGAAATATATCAGCATTTATGGAAGATTAATGGGAGACTGCAAAATGTGAAATGTAATGTCCTTAAATTAGTCTGGGAAAAGGGAAATGGAGCAAAGTGTTGAGAAAAGGGGGATGAAATACAGAAAGAAACCTCTTAGACTGAACATCAGTGAAATGACAGACAGAAAGAAATCTACAATGATACAGGGACTTTCCCAAGGAAAGGAAAGAAGTGGCCCAGCGGAGACAGATCATTCTAAGAGTCCACTGTCAGGGCTGGGTGAATGAAATCATCTGTTTTGTACTGTATCTTCCATCTTTAATGTCTCATTCCTGTCAAACCACACCAACTATCTATCTTATACTAGGACATTTCATCAAAGTAATGTCATTCCTGGGGTGGGCAAATTGACCTTAGGATAAAATGAAAATTCCAAACTTACTCACATAGTCAAACAAGAACTCCTCTCCCAAGGGAGCCTTCTTGACTAATGAACCTTGACTAATTCCTAAGGATTTTCTCAAGGAGGTTGGGAGGGGGGTGGTGGCAGCACGGAGGGGCAAGATAGGGGATAGACTGTTTTGCTTTAAACAAAAATAAATAACATCTTGAATTTTTGATAAAACCAAAAAAATCATGGACTTATAAGGTGAGAACCTCTGATAAATCAGAATGGACCTAATAAAAAACTCAGGGAAGTTAAGTTGTATGATTTTTGTTTTTATTTATTTATTTTTCCAAATGAAGAAAAAAGTAATACTTCCCAATATGCTGAAGAGCCAATGAGAAATTTAAAGTGAAAGTGCTTTATTAACTGTAAACAGTAAAATGTTTGATAGAGAGCTTCTTTGGAGTCTAGACAATATACATTGTATAATAGTTCAATTAGACTATAAGCTTCCTTTCTGAAAAATGTTCCATGCAGTGATTTTCCCAACCTACCCAAAACAATACCTCTACACAAGAATGAATGAAGGCTTTCTATATGTTAATGTCCTAAACACTCATTCACTATGTACAAAAGCCCCATAAAATGGACATTGTTTCGATCTTCATTTTCCAGAGGAAACAAAAATTTAAAGAGATTAGCTGATTTGCTGAAGGTCAACCAGTGATATTAATAGCAAAAGGATCTCAGCCTAGTTTTGCCACTCAATAACTATGTGACCTTGGGAAATGCTCATGTCAAAGGATGATGGCATCTGCCTCTTGAGATTATTAGGAGTGATTACATGAGATAATACACATAGAGTACTTGGCACTAAGTAAACAGACAATACACCTTAATTTTTATTTTAATTAATTGTAGAAAATAACAAGTATTACCTATGGAAATTTTGAAAAAATACAAAGCCCTGAGCTCTACTTCAACTCAGTTCTGCAGTGTCAGAACCTCTGAGAGTGGGACCCATTAATTTTTATTTGAAAAAGTTTCCTTCCAAGGGATTTTGTTACAGTAGTGCAGAACCTGATATTTAGAAACCACTGATATCTCTGTTTTGGCCATAGGAGTTCAG
This sequence comes from Cheracebus regulus, assembly GCA_963574635.1. Lineage (NCBI taxonomy): Eukaryota > Metazoa > Chordata > Mammalia > Primates > Pitheciidae > Cheracebus > Cheracebus regulus. The sequence goes on from CAUYQU010025886.1 coordinate 45,459, forward strand.
TGGAACAAAGACTCTGAGGCTGTGGTGGTTGAAATATGCAAAGACATGAAATCAACCTAAACGCCCAACAATGACAGACTGGATAAAGAAAATCTGTACATATACACCATGGAATACTATGCAGCCATAAAAAAGAATGAAATCATGTCTTTTCCAGGGGCATGGATGGAGCTGGAGGCCATTATCCTTCACAGACTAACATAGAAACAGAAAACCAAATACCGTATGTTCTCATTTATAAGTGGAAACTAAATGATGAGACCACACACTGGGGCCTATCAGAGGGTGAGGGTGGGTGGACAGAGAGGATCAGGAAGAATAATTAGTGGGTACTCAGCTTAATACCTGGATAATGAAATAATCTGTACAACAAACCTCCACAACGCAAGTTTACCTACGTAACAAACCTTCATTTGTACCCCTGAATTTAAAATAAAGGTTAAAAAAAAAAGAACTATTACCTCCTGAGGACGTGGGCTGAATCCACCCCTTTAGAGCCCATACTATACAGACAGATTGAGGAGAGTCAACAAAGCACATCCCAGTAACTAGCCACCTGGTCATGAGCATTGTCTCCTATCTCACTTGTAGACTAAGCAGCAGTCAAAGAAATAGATCCAACCCAGGCTGCTTGATTTCCCACGCATGTGATGGTTGGACTGAAACTCTGGGCTAGGAAAGAAAAGCATTGTGAGAGGAGAGCTGCTATCACTGGGTTCTAAGTGCTCATGGTCTTGAAAGCCCGTCTCACCTAAAACTAAGGTTGAGGCAAAGTCTGCGGTCTCTGCTGGCCTCAGTGTCCCAATCCGGAAAATGAATAAGTTAAGTGATCCCGTGACCCTTCCTGCTGCAATGTTCTGTGAGTTTAAGACCTATTGATACTTATACTAAGACTTTCTAAGTGGTATGTACGATGGATGAAGAGAGGCCGAGGTCGAGCAGATTCCTAACTGAAGCTACTTCTCATGAGTGAAGCATCAGCAATGTCAGGAACCCAGATTCCATTTGATCAACACAATTGCCTTTTCCCTTTTCCTGTGGATGCTGATTCTTTTGCCTTTGTTTCTGCTGGCTTTCCTTCGACTCCCTCCTCCTTTGTGACCTGAATACCAGTCAGCAGGATCCCCCTGGATTATCTCATCCCTACCCTTCCACTACACATTTTCTCTCCTGTGTGTTTATCCTATTTAGAGCTGCGCTTGTTGTGCTTGAAATCTGACCCTCTCTTTTGTTCGGCAAATCGGCAGCACTTCCCCTGATCCATGTATCCACACTGGTGGTAAATTGGGACTATTGTCTTCCAGAGTCCTTTGGAGCTACTGAGTTTTGGAAATCCATTTATTCTGTATTTGCATATGTATGTTAGTGAACATTCAAGCATCTCATCTACATAAGCAAAAGAACATCTGTTTTCCTTTCTTAACTAGTATTGATCATAGATTTTTCAGGGGCTTTATCGCTAGGCTCCTTGGTATCTAATCCCGATGTGTATTACAGAGCCACCTCCTGCCAAAAGAAAGAAAGAAAGTAGAGAAGTGCTGATTGTGAAGATTGCCGAATCGGGGACATTGGGGCCTGGGCAGCCCTAAATATAAACCACGAGTCCCTCAGACTTTAAGGCAGTAGGGGCTCCTTGTCAGTGAAATTCTAGGCCTCCTGCTTTAGTAGCGGCAGATATCATAGTCACAAGCAAAAAAGCCCTGTTTAGGATGGATGATTTGGTTCTTAGTGATGCAGGAGCTCAGGGAAGCATGACTCGTTCTATTCCCCAAGGTCACAGAGATTTTATTATTTTTAACCCCAAATCCATGAACTGTCACCTGCTATACTTCTAGGATCAAAATATGTTTTCCACTTCTCTGTTCGCTCAACATAACACACCACTAGCATGCCTTCTGCAGGATTCTGAACCGGAGAGGCAATTATGCAATCATTGAAACTGGAGAGGGGAAATATGTAACTGTTTTTTAACTATATAGTGAGGGCACTGAGCTAGGAGTCGGAACATGTGCGTTCTAGCCTTGCTGTGCTGCTCCGGAGATGGGTGAGTGGCCCCATGCTTCTTCCTCTGGGCCTTAGCTTTCTCACATTTATGGATGAGTTATAAAATCTCTAAGACCCCCTCTATTTTCCAATCTTCCCCTTCATCAAAATGAGGCCTGCATAGCCAAGGAGTTTCAGTGAGGCCTGCATAGCTAAGGAGTCTCAGTGAGGCCTGCCTGGCCAAGGAGTTTCAATGAGGCCTGCATAGCCAAAGAGTTTCTGGCCTCAGTATCCTGCATGAAACAGATTTTCACTGAATCAGTGTTTCTGCTATGGAATAATTATTAACTTCCCAGACCACATCAGGTCAACTTCTTCACTCTTTGAGAACACTTTTGACAACTTAGGCTAAATTCTACATGTTTTAGCAGAAATAGGGACTTATATGAAACACATTTACAAAGGCTTCCAGAAACCTAGTTTGCAGACTACTAGACCAAGAAGAGATCTCGTATCTCCTGTTTAATTTCTTAATTTTACAAGTGCTGGAACTGAGGTCCAGATGTTGCACACTCTCAGAGGCAGATTCAGAACTCAAGGCTGTATCTTCTAACCCCTGAGCTTACCCTCTGCCATCTCGACTCCTCGCTGTACGTCTCTTCCCTTTTGAAGCCACTGACATGTCAGTCAGAGGGGTTCTCATTTCACTGGTGTGAGCGGGAGGAATGTGTCAACCCTTGAGAAATCTCTCCTCCCCAGGAAAGCAAGGCAAGGGCATAAGAGAAGAGAGACATATGTAGATCAGCCCAGAGAATCAGGTTTTCTTAGAAATAAAACTTTGAACTTCAAGGGCAATAAATGCATCCTTTTGATTTTTAAATGTCCCCTCCCTTAGTCTCAGGCACAGCCCCTGACGCAGAGCAGATTCAATGAATACGAGATGACCGAGTGCAGCAGGAAGAGTGGCAAACTCTCTGTCCCTGAGGGACAATGTATGGCAGAACTGACTTTTAGCTTTCTCCAAAAGAGTAGTGTAGGCTGGAGTAGAGTTTCCTTGACCATCATATGTTAAAGTTACTTAGACCTCCCTATGTCCTTATTTTCCAACTTAGCCAGCGTGGATTCCATACTGTGACATGATAGCCACTCCCTTTCCATTCACCTCGACTCCTTTGCCTCTTGCTGCCTCTATTATAAGTACCTGGTTCATTTCACCAGCACCTAAGCAGCTGAATGTTGCTGGAGTGAAACACATCAACACGCATGCACACACACACCCTCCTACACACACACACGCACACACGGGTGTGCTTTCCTTTTACTTAGCATTATCAATGTGGGTACACAGAACTATCAGGCAATTCTGCTAGTATCTAAATAAATTCACTTGTTTCTTTTCCAAAAAGACTATTTCACATCTCTTTTTTCCAGCAACCGTTCTGCTCCAACCCCCATTTTGAACATGTGACTGTATCTTTCCTCCTAGAGAAAATTGCTAGAAACATGATTGCTACCTCATTCCCCACTAGCCAACCCATCAGCCTGCCTGCTCTCCTCCTCATAGGTTCTGCCTTCTTACCACAATAAAGTGTCCTTGCTCACACCTTGGGGTGCATTCTTTCTCATTAGTCAAATACTTCTCCCACTCTGAAAAATATCTCCTTGTGCTCTTACATCATCAATTTCTTCCTATTAGATCATTACCATCCAGATATAAAACTTAACACCATGCAAAAATGTCATCTTTCTAAGGAAGAAAGACCCTCACAAAACTCTCCCCAAGTCTGAATCTTCAGCAGCTTTCATCTCATTTCTTTGCTTTCATTCATAGCAAAATGTCTGAGAAAAGTTGTAAGAAATTGCACTTCTTATGAGTGCAGTTACTGCCTCTACTTTCTCATATTCCATTTCCTCTTTATACCACTTCCACTGGGCTTGGGTTTCCTTCTCTGAGCCCTGAAACAGAGCTCTTTAGAGTTAACACTAACTTCCATCTTGCCCAAATCCAACAGGCAGCTCACTCTGCTATCTCTTTCAAATTCTACGCAGTATTCAACTTAGTTGATCACAACCTCCTTCTTCATACACTTTCTTCTCTAAGGCCTCCAGGGTGTGGCATTCACCCAGTTTTCCTCTGACCTCCCTATCCTCTCCATCTCTTAACTGATATTTCTTTCTCTGCAACATACTTAAATATTGTAGCCCTTCAAGGCTCTGAAGGACCTGTGTGTTGTGAATACCATATATACGTTCAGCCCTCTCGAAACTGTATTTCCAGCCTGGACCTCTCTATTGAGTTTGTCTATCCAAGTGCTGATTTGGCATCACATCTCTTAAATGACTAATCGGTATCTCAAACATAACATGACCAAAACACGGCACTTGTTTTTTTTTTCACCCTCATCCAACAAGTCTGCACCTCCCTATTCTTCCCCATTTTAGCAAATGACATTGTTCACTCAATTAGTGAGGCACGAAACCCCATCTTTGTCCTTGATTGCTCTTTTTTACTTCATGCTCCACATTTAAAACGTCAGTGTGCCGTATCAAAAATAGTTCCAAAATATATCTAGGACCCAGCCACTTCCTATCACTTTCTGTGTAACAACTTTATTCCAAGTGAATGAATGAATGAATAATGTGATGGTACCTACAGAGAAAAGGGTGTCTGGCATAAAATTTTTCATTGTTCCTGTGGTATAATGTCAGATCAGCATGAAGGGAGAGTTTATGAGATGTGGGCTCTGATATCTATTTGCATCCTGGAAGAGGTCACGCTGCTGCCATAATTCATTGGGTCTTTGGCTGAAAGCAATTTAAAAATTGAGTCCAGGCAGGTATATAAAGAAATTTTTCAGTTTCGAACGCTGTTCTGTTTAACCCTCTCCATTTCTATGTGCTGCAGACATCCAACTTTTTACAAGGATTAACTTCCTTTCCTGACATTTAGTTAAGATAGCAGTGTGAGACTTTTGCTTTCAGACAACTTTGTTCAGAAAGTAGATTTATCCTCCATTATTTGAAACAAAATAAAATAATAGGGAAAATAGATAAAATGACAATTTTCAAAACATTGACTATCATGCAACAAAGGACAGGGGAACCTCAGAGACAGGAAGGAAAACTGAGTGTGCCTTATGATTGTCCCAGCCGGCTGACAAGGAATCATAGTGATCATTTCCAATAACAAGAACTAACATTTATATGACACTTACTGCTCTAAATACTTTATGTACATATTAGCTCAGTAAATCCTTAGAACAGCCATTTGAGATAGGTGTGATATCCATATTTTCCAGAGAAGAAAATATGTTTTAAAGCACTCAAGTTTACACAATTGTTACACAATAGAGCTGTGATTGTGCCTAGACAGTCTGGATCCAGACTTTATGTTCATAACTCCTTCCCTAAAAATGCTCTTTAGTAAGATTACTTACGTGTGTGGCCAAGGGTGAGGAGCGGAGATTTGAGAAGGGTGTCAGGAAGGAAATGGGGGCAAAATTTTCAAGACTGCAGCAATGTGAATAGGTCAGAATACAGATTAACAACCAGAAGACCGTGTGAAGATCGAGGCAGAGATTGGAGCTTTGCTGTCACAAAAGGCCAGGTGTTACCAGGAGCTTAAAAAGGTAAGGACGAACTCTTTCGCAGAGCATTCAGAGGGAGCATGGCCCTTTTGACACCTTGATTTTAGACTCCTAGCCTCTAGAAATGTTAGATAACATATTTCTGCTTGTGATAATTACCAAGTTTGTGGTGATTTGTTACAGCAGTGCTAGGAAGGCAATACACATTTTGGCTTACAATGCTGAAAGCTGAATCAGTTTTGTCTAAAGGCTTTCCAAGCCATCTATCTCTGAGTGATCCAGACTGGACCATGTTGTCTGCCACTGTGGTTTTCTAGTATTCCAGAGCTATACAACATCATGTGGAGCTGCCAGTCAGTGGGTTCTCAGACCTTTCTATCAAAGCCAGAGGAGCAATATAATCTCATAAACAAGAACATTGGCATAGCTAATAGTTGACCTTGGTGATTGCATTGGATGGTTTTACAGTTGGCTCATTTCTCTCTACCATCATCAGGGACCATGTTCTAAAGTATGAAAATAATCTACAATTCCTCTTATTCTACTGCCAAGAAGCAAAGCCTTACTCAATTCTGTAATCTTTGTTTAATACATGGCTTCAATCTCTATGTTATAACTCAATAATTTTTGGCATATTCAATTTCACTCTGACTTCTGGTCAAGATAGCATTGTGAGAATTATTCTTCTAGACAAGTTGGAATAACAAGGATTAGATTTACCCGCCCCTTGAAACAAATAAAATACCAGACACAATGTATGAACAGATTTCAAGACATTAAATATGAGACAACAAAGGACAAGGAAACCTCAGAGACAGGAAGAAAATGAGTTAAATCCTATGATTTTCCAAGATTACTGCCTGGGAAGAGTATCTGGGCCACAGTATAGGAACAGGGAACCTAAATAAACTTGGCAGTCTCCATGAGCTGAAAAAATGGGGCTGGAAGTAGAGTTTGACTAAGGCAGCTAAAATTCTCAGTGTCGAGTATTAAAGAAGACGGAGCTATACAGAGACAGAACACCTGAAATCTGCATAGTACTGATCTGCAGCTGTGATTAAGGGAAGTATTAGTGGCCAGGGAAGCAAATACCTGAAAAAATTAGAGGTAATAATTACTTCACCACACACAGACCTAGGAACAATGCCTGTTCCTACCAGCCAGAGTAGAAAACTTTATAACTGATAGGACATCAGAGAGAGCGCTCAGAAAGATCTGTCTCCGTAGTGGGGCAAAATTAGACTTAGACTACTTTGAACCCTCTAAGAAAACTTAAAAACAAAATCCAAAATTATTAAACTGTTTCTCAGTAACATAACCTCTTTGCAATACAAAGTTCAGGAATAACGTTAGGAATACAGAAACATACATCACACAAAAATTAATATTCAAAATGTCTGTCATCCAATCCAAAATTACCTGATATCCAAAGAAGCATAGAAATATAACCCATAATAAAGAGAAAATAAATCCATCTAAACTGAGCAAGAAATTCCACAGATTACACAATTAGTAGACAAGTCATTAAAACTATTATTGTAACTGTTTTCATATCTTCAAGAAACTAGAGGAAAGACTAAAATTGTAAGTTAACATGCAGACCACAGTAAAAAAAAAAAAAAGAAAAAGAAAAAGATACAAATTAAGCTTTCAGAAACAAAAATTATACTATCTAAAATAAAATCAATTTGATAGGATTAATAGCAGATTACATATTGCAGAAGAAAAGATTAACTTGGAGACAGTTGGAGAAAACAATATAAAATATTCAGAGTGAAATTCAGAGAGAAAAAAAGAATGCTAAAAAGATGAACAGAAGACTCCTGTTTCCAGACAAGATGAAATAAGAGGATCTGGATTTATACTCCCACCTGAAACAACCAAAGGGAAGAGAAAGGCAAAATATTTGAAACAAGACACTGAACATTAGGCAACGTAGGAACTACCTGAGACTGGGAGAAAATTACCAGAAACAATTAGTGGTAACAGTGCCCAGCACATATGTAGAATTAAGAATTGTCCTTGGTCCTATCAGTCAGATTGGAAACCTCATAATTCACGGGCATTGAGATTTACTTAATACCCAAAACAGCCTTGCCTCAATGAGCGTTAGAATATTTATACAAAATATCTAATATTTAGAAAGTAAAATTATCACTGTATGGCATCCAAGATATATTACCAGGAACACACAGAAGTAGGAAAATACTATCCAAATGAGGAGAAAAAATCAATCAATCAAAACCAACTTAGAACTGGTACAGAGGTTAGAATTAGCAAAAAAAGAACATAAAAACATTATTATACATGAATTCCATATGTTGAAAGAGTTAAGTGAGACATGGAAGATATAAAAAATGTAAATAGAACTTCTAGAGTTGCAAATTGTACTGTGGGAGACAAAAACCTACAATGCTATCCAGTGATAACGCAGATCAGTAAAAGCAGAAGGAGGGACTTATGACTGTGAAACAACAAGAACTATTCAAAATGAAACACAGAGGAAAAAAAGGAAGAAGAGCGCATCAGTGAGTTGTGGAAAAACTTCCAAGGGCCAAATATACATGTAATAATAGTGACAAAGACAAAAAGAGAAGGAGAAAAAAATTTTGAAGAAATAATGATCAAAAATGTTCTGAATTTGAGAAAAGCATAAACTCAAAGATGCAAGAAGTTTAATAAATTTGAAACACAAGAAAAACAAAATGACTACACCAAGTTGTATCATAATAAGTATTCAAAACAATGAATGAAGAAAAACATCTTAAAAATGGCAAGAGAAAATGACATGTTATGCATTAGGAACACACATACAGAAACAAAGATAAGGATGACGACAGATTTCTTTTCAGAAAAATGCAAGCAAGGAGACAATAAAATACTTTCTAAAGTACTGAGAGAAAAAAAGAAATCTTTCAATCTAGAATTCTACATCCAGTGAAAGTATCATTCAAAAGTGAAGATGTCACCTTAAATCTGTAACATTTTTAAAAAGTGAAGCTGAAAGGAAATTTTCTTCAGGCATGAAAAAGCAGACAATTAATCATTAGAAGACACACACTACCAGAAACGTGAAAGACAGCCTTTAAAAGAAGAAAAATGACACCAGATGGAAATACGGATCAATGTAAAGGACTGAAAAGCACTAGAAATGGTAACAATGTGGGTAAACACATAAAATTTTTTCTTGTTATTTAAATCTTATTAAAAGATAATTGACTGTTTAAACAAAAACAATATCAATGTATCTTGGGGGTTACAAAATATGTTAAAGTAAAAGACATGACACTATCATCAAGGCTAAGAGAAGGAAAAATGGAAATATAATATTGTAAGATCTAAATCCTACATGTGAAGTGTTATCACCTGAAGGTAGATGATGATAATAACTTAAAGATGTATTGTATAAACACTAAAACAATTCTTAAAAACCATGCAACAAAAAGCTATAGCTAGTAATCTAATGAAGTAGATGAAATAAAATTATAAAAGAATATTAAACTGATCCAAAAAAATGATTAATTTAAAAATAAACAAAAAGTACGTAGAAGAAAACAAAGAACAGATAGGAAAAATAAAAAACAAGTAGCAAGATAATAGACTTAAACTAGCCATATTAATAAAAAAATTAAATATAAATATTTCCAACACCACAAGTAAAAGGAAGACATTTTCAGATTGCACAAAAAAGGAAGACCCAAATATATGGTGCTTATAAAAAATACACTTTGAATATCAAGTTATAAGTAGGTTGAAAGTAAAAGGATTAAAAAATGTATATTATGAATAAAATTAATCAGAAGACAGGCGTAGTCACTATAATAATATCCCACAAAATAGATTTTAGAGCAAACAATATTATTGGTTTATTTTATAATGCTAAAGTAGTCAATTTATACAAAGAATTCAGCAGTTCTAAATGTTTATGCCCATAGCCACAGAACTTCAAGACCATTCTTGATTAAAATGAAAGGAGAAATAAACAAAGGGTGCAGATCAATGAACATGACTACTACATTAAGAAATTAGAAAAACAGCAAATTAAACCAAAAGCAAGTAAAAGAAAGAAGGTAATAACAAAATAGATATTAATGAAATCCAAAAAGAACACAATACAGAAAATCAATGAAGCTAAAAACTGATGCTTTGAGAAAATCAATAAAACTTCATCTCAATAAATCTGATCAGAGAAAATATAAGAACACAGCAATTATCAATAGCAGAAATGAGAAAAATGTCACCGCCTTTATAAATTCTAGAGATATTAATAGATAAGAGAATATTGCAAATAGTATGGCAATAAATTCAGTAACACAGGTAAATGAACAAATTATTTGGAAGATATAAACTGTCAAAGCTCATATAAGAAAAAATAAATAATATGAACAGTTCATTGTATATTAAAATTTTGAATTTGTAGTTAAAAACATTTCCACACAGAAAAATCGAGGACTAGATGACTTTTCTGGTGAGAATTTTACCAAATATTTAAGCAAGAAATAATACCAATTCTACGAAAAGATTTTTAGAAAACAGAAGAGGAAGGAATACTTCTCAATTTATTCTGTGGAGCCCACCATTATCTTGATACTCAAACCAGAGACATTACAGAAATAAAAACTAAAGATTAATAGTTCTTATTAACATAGATGTAAAAATTATTTAATATGTATAAAAATAAAACTAACAGGATATAAAAAGATGATATATTATGACTAAATGAGGATTATCCCAGAAATACAAAGATAACATTAAAAACTCAATGAATGTAATTTATCATCTTTAAATATGTATGTATATAAGGATATAATTATATATATGCATATATATAAATATATGTATATATAATTATTCACAATAGATGCAGAATAATCATTTGAAAAAAATCCAACATCATTCCTGGTTTTAAAAATCCTAGCAGAGGGTATATATCCAAAGGAAAGGAAATCAGTGTATCAAAGAGATATCTGTACTTCCATGTTTTTGCAGCACTATTCGCAATAGTCAAGATATAAAATCAACCTAAGTATCCATCAGGGGGTGAATGGATAAGGAAAATGTGCACATACACAGAATAGAATATTATTCAGCCATTAAGAGGAATAAAATCCTGTCATTTGCAAACAACATGGATGGAACTGGAGGACACTGTGTTAAGTGAAACTAGACATAGAAAGAAAAAATTTGCATGTTCTCACTTATATGAGGGGGCTAAAAGTTTTTTTAAGTGAATTCACACAGATAGAGAATAAAATTATTGTTACCAGAGGCTGGAAGGGTAGCAGGGAGGGAGGAATAAAGTGGGGATGGTTAATGGATACGAAAATACAGTTAGAAAGAGTGAATAAGATCTAGTATTTGGTAGCACAATAGGGTGACTATAATCAACAATAATTTATTGTGTATTTTAAAATAAGAGTAGAATTGAAATGTTCTTAACACAAAGAAATAATAAATGCTTGAGGTGATGGATACCCCAATTACACTTATTTGAGCATTATACATTATATGACTGTATCAAAGCATCACAGGTACTCCATTAATACATTAACCTATTATGTACCTATAATAATTAAAAATATTTTAAAGGCAAAAAAGACTCTTAGCTAACTAGTAATATAAAGGAATTTTCTCAACCTAATAAAGAACATCTCATAAAACCTATAGCTTATAGCATACTTAATGGTGAAACATTAAATGCTGTCTTCTAACATAATACTTGTATTTAACACTGTACACTAGAGTCACTAGTCAGAAAAATAATGTAAGAAAAAAATGCATCTCAATTGAAAAGGACAAAGTAAAACCTGTTATTCACTGAAGACATGACAATTTATGTAAAAAATCTAATGCAATATTCAGAAAAACTACTTGAAATATTGTGTACATTTAGCAAGATTACAAGATCAATGTGCAAAACTCTTAAGTCTTTCTGTATACTAACAATAAGCAATCAGAATTAAAAATACTGCTTACAAAAACATGAAAATTTTTTAAATAGGAATAAATCTGTCAAAATATGTACAAGATATATTCACTGAAATTTTCAAAGCCTTGCAGAAAGAAATTGAAGAAAATCTAAATAATTGAAGAGATATAACTTGTTTATTGATTAGAAAACTCAACATTATACAAATGTCATTCAGTTCTTTCAATATTGATGCATAACTCAGTACCATCTCAATCAAAATTCTAGCAGGTTTTTGTGGAAATGAGTAAGTTGATTCTGAAATGTAACTAGAAATGCAAAGGACCTAGACTATTTCCAATATCCATGAACAAAAGAATAAAGTTGGATGACTCACACAATCTTAATTCAATGCTTATTATAAAGTCACATTAATCAAAACAATGTAGTATTGGTATATATACAGACACATGAATGTAATAGACTAGAAAATCCAGAAATAGACCAACCCTTATGATCAATTGACTTTTTCTATAAAGGTGCAAAGGTAATTCAGTGTAGAACAGATAGCATTTTCAACAAATGAGGTTCCAACAATTGGATATCCACAAGTAAAGAGTAAACTTCAACCTTTATTTTGTGACATGTTCAAAAATTAATTCAAGATGGATCGTATGCCTAAAGATACTACTTAAAATTACAAGACTTCTAGAAGACAACATAGAAAACAAAATTGTGTGACCTTGGGTTAGACAAAGACTTCTTAGATATAATACAAAAAGCACAAACCAAAAAAGAAAAATTAATCAATTTGACGTCATACAAAATTAAAACTTTTGCTCTGAAATACAATGTTAAGAAAATGAAGATAATCCCAACTGGAAGGAATAGTTTCAAAGCATATATCTATCTAATAAATAACTAGTATCAAAAATACATAAAGGAATTTAAAATGTAATAAGAAAAGAAAAAACACGTAAAATAATAGAGAAAAGATTTGAGTAGACACTTGACCAATGATTGTATATGGATGGTGAATAAGCTCATGAAAAGAAAAGATGCTCAACATGATTAGTGATTAGAAATATGCAACCGTCTGATCTTTGACAAACCTAACAAAAACAAGCAATGGGGAAAGGATTCCCTGTTTAATAAATGGTATTGGAAAAACTGGCTAGCCATGTGCAGAAAGCAGAAACTGGACCCCTTCCTGACAC
>CAUYQU010025887.1:0-68512 GCA_963574635.1 Cheracebus regulus
CCCAGGCTAAGGCTCAGAGGAGCCCAGAAAGCCAGGTCTCCTTCACTTCTAGCTTCCCCCAACAGTTTCTCCTCAGCTGTAGTGACTGCACTGAAAATATTCTTGCTCTGCTTTTGTGTTTTGGTTTGGAATGATGTGATGCAGCTCACTGGTTCCTAACCTCAAGCTGATCAGAGTAAGAAACACCTGGGTAGGTCAGTGATAATACAAGTTTTTCATCCTCCTTGCAGGGATTCTGATTCAGTGGGCTCAAGTGGGGCCTGGAAAGTGTTTGTTAACATGACTCTGATGTGCAGTCAGTTTGGGGACGCTCTGATACCATGAACCTTATAGTTTATGGGCTGATTCTTTTTGTCTTGGTGATGAAACCAAGGCACAGAGGGTGTGTAACTTGCCCCAGTTTCCTTTACTGTAAGTACTGGAGCCAGATCTCAGCTACAGTCCCTATCCCACAAACCCCTTCCCACATTTTCCAATTCAGTTGTGTGAGTTCTTTCCAAGTAGTGTTTCTCTCCCCTGTACCTCATTTCTGCCAAAAGAAAGTTTTTGAACTTAATTTGTTTCATCTAATACATTCCCTCACAACATGCTGGTAGCATCCTATTCCGGCCACTTACTATTACTGTGAGATACCTGTTTTTGAGATAGGAACTTGTTCTGTCACCCAGGCTGAAATGCAGTGGTGATTATAGCTCACTGCAACCTCAGACTACTGGGCTCATGTGATCCTCCTCTCTGAACGTCCCAAGTAGCTGGAACTCTAGCTAACATCACCATTCCTGGCTAATTTTTAAATTTTTTATAAAGATAAAGTCTTCCTATGTTGCTCAGGCTAGTCTCAAACTTCTGGCCTCAAGCAATCCTCCCACCTTGGCCTCCAACAGGGCTGGGATTACAGGAGCAAGCCACTGAACATGGTCCTAAAATCCTTTTTTTTTTTTAATAAAAATAAAAATACAGGGCATGGAGATGTGAAATGATACCTCAATTTATTACTGTTACAATTATTCCTTCTAAATTATAATCTTCTAAAGTATAATTTATATATCACAAAATTCACAATTTTTAAGCATACTATTCAGCTTATTCCAAAGGTTTTATAACCATCACCACTACCTAATTCCAGAATATTTTCATAATGCCAAAAAGCAGGCCTACTCTTACTGGCAGTCACTCTCCAATTCCACCATTTTGGCAGTCCCTGACTACCACTAATCTACCTTCTCTCTCTCTAGATATATTTGTTCTGGACATTTCCTGCATATGGAATAATGCAATGTGGCCTTTTACATCTGCACCTCTTACATAGTACAGTGTTCTCAAGGTTCATCCTTGTTGTAACATGCATTGATACTTCAAACCTTTTTTTTTTATTATTATACTTTAGGTTCTGGGGTACATGTGCAGATCATGCAGGATTGTTGCATAGGTACACACATGGCAAAGTGGTTTGCTGCATTCATCCCCCTGTCACCTACATCTGGCATTTCTCCCCATGTTATCCCTCCCCAACCTCCCCATATCTCTGCTGTCCCTTCCTTGGCCACCCCCCAGCAGATCCCAGTGTGTGATGCTATGAACATATGTGTCGCTATGAACATACGTGTGCATGTGTCTTTATAATAGAATGATTCATAATCTTTTGGGTATATACACAGTAATGGGATTGCTGGGTCAAATGGAATTTCTACTTCTAGGTCCTTGAGGAAGTGCCACACTGTCTTCCACAATGGTTGAACTAGTTTACACTCCCACCAACAGTGTAAAAGTGTTCCTATTTCTCCACATCCTCTCCAGCATCTGTTGTCTCCAGATTTTTTAATGATCACCATTCTAACTGGCATCAGGTGGTATCTCAATGTGGTTTTGATTTGCATTTCTCTAATGACCAGTGATGATGAGCATTTTTTCATATGTTTGTTGGTCTCATATATGTCTTCTTTTGAAAAGTGTCTGTGAAGTGTCTGTTAGTGCAAGGTGTCAGGAAGGGGTCCAGTTTCTGCTTTCTCCACAACTATTCTTAAGGCATCTAGAACTTCCACAAATATGACCTCAGATACTAGCTTGCCAAACTGCATAAACAACAGACATGATCATGATGAAGAGGGTTGAATGGAAAAATGCTAAACCACTTTGACAGACATCCTCAATAGCCACAGAGAAAGAAACATAAGTAACTGCTTCTGAGAAACTGAGTTACATGTAATGAATAATATTTGTAAAAATCTAAATTTTTAGATGCTTTAAGGTATTGGAATTAACTCTTCTTATTGATGTTCCACTTACTGAATTAATAGTGAGAATACAAATCATAGCTGTTGTTTGAATGCATTTTTATTAGAAAAAGGCAAATCCCCTAAGATCTTCAACGTCAAATAATTGTTCACAACCAATTTTGTTTCTATGTTGTATCTGGGAATGTAATACCTAATTGAGTTCCCTGTTAGTTTGAAAATACATCTTTTTCTACAAATATTTCTGATTTGTTTCTTTAAGGATTTTTTTAACTTTTTACTTATGACTGGATATCCTTTCTGATAGAGTTCTAAGGCAGCATAAGCATGTGATACATCCTTTAAGTTCCATAAGAAAATATGCAGTGAAAAGCCCCAATTTATTCTATATTCATAATTCTCAACCTTGATCCCCAGAGAAAACAGTAGTCATCAGGTTCTTAGATAGCTCCTCTTTTATCTTTTCATCAACAGTATGTTCAGGAAATTATTTAACATCAGCCTTTAATAAGTCACTTAAATTTGCATAAAATGTTATATATTGAGCCATTGAAAATGGATACTGATAAAAGAACATTATGATTTGAGGCCAAAAATATTTAAAAGATAGTTTTACTAAATAATAACATGGTCTTCTTAACAAATTGCTTCACTGTTTCACTGCTTATTGATGTTTTGTTTATCGATTAAGTGAACTAAATATATAATTTCTTCTAATAACATTTTTACAAGTTTATGGGTCTACCTAAATTTATTAGTTTAATACTTATAGTACTAAAAGTGACTGATTCCAAGAAGAAGCAATGTGGGTTGGCAAAGATCTGAATTTAGATCACTGAATAAATAGATGCCAGAAAGGAAGGAACACGGAGATGATAGGGTTGCTTGAACTCAAACCTTACGATGACTTGTGTTTATCTAGTAAAGCCATTGAAGAGTGCTTTCCTTTGGTAAAGTGTCTAGTGCAGTCTATTTTTATGGCCCAAGAGAAGACACTTCTAATCACTTCACTTAATAGACTGTTTCCCAATCCATCTGATTTAATCATTTGGATATTGCTTCTCTGATAGCCTAACATTTTCTTCACTTAATATTATCTGATTTCCTCTGCTTTTACTCTTTCATCACATTATTCTGGAGGAATAAGACGGACAGGCTTTAATGGATGTGTCTTGATGTACACCCTTAATCTGGGTTATTAAAATAATTAGGAAATTAAAAATATACAATAATTCCTTATCTGTCTCATTAATTGCCTTAAATATTCCTATTATGATTTCACATTGGTCTCATGAGTAATGATATAAGAAAGAATTCATTACATTATAGAAAAAACTCCTACACATTTATTAGATTTATACCTATGGGTCAAAGTCCATTACAATGTTATCCCTGATTAATATTATTTTACTTCCCTGAGTTGCAATTATGCTTTGCATAATGGGTGATCAGAATTCAGTACAATAAAAGAGTCATAGAGGTCATATTTGAACAAGTAGAATGTGGTGAGTAATAGCTCTGAGGTCTAGAGTGATATTTAATATAAGCCCCATTATTTTTCTAATGTATGTATCCTTTTTTATCTAGAAATTAGAACATTATTAATGTTCAATGACATTATGCCCCTTTTATCAAATGGAAGTCTGAGACCTTTGCATGGCACACTGAAAGAGTAAAAGCACCAGGTTTCAATGCTATTACATAAGCTTGTAGGTGATGAAAAGTTAAAATTTAATTTGAGGAAAAAAGTGGATCACAAAATGCATATATCTTTGAAAATCTTACCTTGATAATCTATTTCACTAATCAAGGCACATTTTGCCAAAAAAAATACCCCACACAGAACAAAGTACACAACTATAACTAGTTTATATCGTTTATACACAGAAAAAAATCTGGAAGAACACATATTCACAGTTCTCATTTGTAAATTGGTTAGCTGGCACTACTTCAGGGACATTTCACCCCTGCAAGAAGGCAGATGAGAGCAGTCTGGGGGAGCTGGGAACCCCAGCTTTCCAAGCCACAGTTTTTTTTTTTTTGCTGACAGTTACTACACTCCTAGAAAATACATTGAAATCCCAAGACAGAAGCAATTAAAAGGACATCTGATTTCATCATTGCACAATCATCTATTCATTGTCGGAGATACCATTACTGGGCAAGTGTCATTTTGAGAGCATCTTATCTAAATTACTACTGCAGTCCTAAAGAATTTCTAGAGATTTAACTTATCATAGTAGCATATGTATATGTGCAAAATATGCAAGCCATGTAAAGGAGATGCATGAAGGACATGAAAGTATTTCTTGTTTGTTTTTTTTGTTTTTGTGTGTTTTTGTTTTTTTTGTTTTTTTACAGACAGGGTTTCCCTATTTTGGTCAGGCTGGTCTCGAACTCCTGACCTCAGATGGTGATCTACCTGCCTCGGCCTCCTTTTTTTTTTCTTTTATTAGACAGAGTCTCATTCTGTCACCTAGGCTGGAGTGCAGTGGTGCGATCTTGGCTCACTGTAACCTCCGCCTACCAGATTCAAGAAATTCTCTTGCCTCAGCCTCCCAAGTAGCTGGGACTATAGGTGCACACCGCCAAATCCTGCTATTTTTTTTTTTTTTTGTATTTAGTAGAGACGGAGTTTCACCATGTTGCTCAGGCTGGTCTCGAACTCCTGAGCTCAGCCAATCCTCCTGCCTCTGCCTCCAAAACTGCTAGGATTACAGGCATGAGTCATGGTGCCTGGACAACATGAAAGGATTTCTTGTGGGGATTTTAGAAAATCCTTGGAAACAGTTTTTATGCCATGCATGAAAGTGTGAGCCTCCTCTATCTTCGAGCCTTCCCAGTCCTATTTTGTCTGAGTCTGACAGCTGTGACTTCATCCTGATATCTGCAAGGATGCTAGCCTAGTTTGGAAATCAGGGAAAAAAAACATTTGGAAAATGGACATATAAGCCAAAAACCTCAAAATGAGAGTGAGACAAAACTATGCCATACTGACCAAGATGGCCTCACACCGTAACTAAACTTTAGATGGGATTCCTAGTGACTCTAGGTCTCTGATCTTTCCTTTGAGCATTTACTTTAGCAAGCTTATAATCACAAATTCTTTCTATGCCTCCTTTGACATGTAAATCTTCTCCCAGCCTCTTGCCACTTTTCCTAAAAAGGAATGTTTTTCTCAAGAGCCTAGGAGCCATCCCTTTGCAATGCAATCACCAAAAGACAAAGTACCCCAATTTATCTCCGAGTTTCTGTGGGAGGGTAGAAGCCTAACTTAGATAAGTATAATTAGCAAACATAGATGGCCTAACAACACTGACTGCCTCCCACCTGGTGTCCTTTAGTGCTTTTCCAGTAGCTCACCTCAGCTTTACAAACCCTTCTGTTTTTTGTTTCAGCTGAGCTGAATTTGGCTACTCTTCTGTATTGCCATAGTCTCTCTCTGCTAATGCAAGAGTTTCAAATAAAGTCTCTCTTGCTTGTTTACCTCTATCCAGTACACATTTTCATTGACAAAATTCAACTAAAAATGGGGAATGTGGTACTTTTAAGGAACAGAGAGATAACCAGTATGATTAAGGTATAGAGAATGAAAAGTTTTGGTTAGTATTTTTTATGTTGCTGGAAGGGGCAGAACAATATTCAACTGTTAAGAAGTAGAGAAAATAATTGTTTTTTGCTGTTTTCATTAAACTTCTATAATCTAAGCCTAAATATTTTGTCCTGATGAATTCTTCCTTTACTACCAGGTTTTACTAAACCATTGTTTAAGTTGAGCCCTTAGTTCAACAATGTAATTAAATTATGTATAGCATAAACTATGCTATTTGTATTAGTATGCAAAGGAAGGAAAGGAGGGAGGGAGGGAGAAGGAGGGAGGCAGGGAGGGAGAAAGGGGGGAGAAAAGGAGGGAGGCAGGGACGAATGGGAAGACAGAAAAAATAAAAGAGTTAAAGGAATGCTTTATGACTCTTGGAATTTAAAATCGAAGTGAGGCATTTATATAAAAATATCCCAAACGAATGTTCAATGAAGGACCAAGAAGACAGATATTTTCAAACTGATATTGTCTGTTAAAATATATTTGAAATTCATATCATTCCTACTTGTTATGTATTTTTAGTTATTGGTTAACTTTACAAACTTTTTCTACTTATTTTTTAAATAATTGTTCATTTTTATGTCTGTATAATTGTATCAACTGAATAGAATTTGATAAATTTCTTAAATGATTTCTCATGACATCACCCTAACATTACTCGGTAGCACAGCAACTCTGATTCAAATGGTCACATCCTTTGCCATGCCTTCCTTCTCTTCTAAATATTAAGACTTGATCTACTTTGTAAAAATCATCCTTTTAGTGAACATTTATTGATATCTACAAAGATTGTTATGGAAGAGCCCAAAGATTTTCTCCCTTCAGGCCTACTTCATACTTCAATAAATAAAATACTGCTATGACTCTATGAGCAGGAAGTTAATGCGAATATATTCACTAATGTAATACAGGAGAGAGCTTTTGTTTGTGAAATGGAAGAGTTAGGTTATAATTCTCAACCCTGGCTTCCAATTAGAGTCACAAGGAGGAACTTTTTAAATACTAAAAAGAATGAGCCACAGCTACAGAAATACAATTTGAATTGTTTTGTGATATAGCTAGGGTATCAACATTTTAATTTCATACAGTTATTCCTTGATATTCCTGAGAAATTGGTTCCAGGACCCCCTCAAATACCAAAATCCATGGATGCTCAAGTCTCCTTTACAAAATGGTGTAGTATTTGCATATAACCTACCCACATCCTCCTGTTTAAATTATCTCTAGATTATTAATGCAATGTAGAAAAATTGTATTGTGTACCTAATACAATGTGAATGTTACGCAAATAATTGTTATCTAGCATTGTTTAAAGAATAAGAAAAAATTCTCTACGTGTTTAGTACAGGTGCAATTTTTATTATATTTTTAATCCACAGTTGGTTGAATCCACAGATATGGAACCCACAGATACGGAGTGCCAACGGTATATATATATTTTTCCATGTCCCTAGGGGAATCTCATGTGCAGTTCTCGTTGCACACAATCATGTGTCTGCGAGTCTTTGTAAGGTAATCTCTCCTGCTCTTTGTTTATTAGGAGGGCATTTTACACTTCTCCTCATGGCTTTAGAGGATCTTCTGCTCTAGTTCCAACCTGGGCGATATTAGGGAGAAAAATTTAGTGTTTTTCTTTCCTCATTACTGATTGCTCCCCACAGCAGGGAAGAATGCATAACGATGTGGTATTCATTGAGCGTATCTTGAATACTTGTCTGGAGTTTGGCTTTCAGCCAGTTGTAGCTGTTTGCCCTTTAGACTATCATGACTAAGCAAAAGTATTTATTTCTCATTGTGGTCTAGCCTAGTTTATTAAAGTTCTGTAAGTTATTTATGGCAAAAGTCTCTATAGGTAATAGCATACTCTTTGCCAGCATTTTTCTGTGTTGATATATTTCTCCCATTTAGGTGAAATGAATGGTTCAAAAGAAAATTTGTAATCCTGGAACCCTTGGTTAAATATCGTATTAATGTTAGCTACTCTAATATAACATAAATTTGCCATATAAAAGTAATTGTATCTAAATCAACTCATGCTTTAAATATGATACAAGAAATATTTTAACATAATGAAATAACATGATAATACTAATAAAAACAGTACTGGTGATGTTGTTACTAGTAATACTAATAATTATTACTTATAGCTTCAATGTATCATTTTCAATTTCTATTCATTTTCTCATTTAATCTTCACTATAAATCTATGAAATAAATATATTAGACCCATTTTTAGATGAGAAAATTTAGGCTCAAATAGTTTAGGAAATAAAGCTGAAATTTGAAACTAAAACTGTCAAACTCTAAAACGTGATGTTCTTAGTAAATATTAAATATAAATTTTTGCTATAGTAAATACTAACAGCTACTATTTATTGATTGCATGATATTCAGCAGAGGATTGCTGATTCTCACATTACTGCAATAAATTAGACCTTAATATCTCCATATTACAGACAAAAAATCTGAGACACTGGCAATTTGCATGAATTGCCCAAGGCCTCCTCACAATTTGGTTACACATCTGAGTCTGCAATCTCTAAAATTCATGCAGGAATAATGACTTGTTAATAAAAAGAAATAGAAATGCCTGTAGCACCAGGCACAAGCATAGGAGAATATAAGGAGATGAGCCAAGAAACCATATGATACCAAATTACGTAAAGTCTTTCAGTAGTCATTCTTTCGAGTTTACATAACAAATAGCCACACGTATACATCACTTTCATTGACTATAAACTCTTCTAGATGCTTTATATATATAAAAAGATGGAGTCCAGCCTCTTCATTCCATCACCCTCTTGACCATTGCTTTTCATTTCTGACATCATGTATTCCATATCAAATAAATTAAAACCCTTTTACACAAAAGTAGAGTAAATATTTATCTAATCTGCATGTCTGAAAGGAGAAATATTAATCTGATGACTTGTTGTCTTTTAGGAGTCCAGAGAGGTTGAACTCATACAAAAGAAAGATGTTTAGATTTTATATTCTTAGTAATTTTACTTTTTGTACACATAAAACTATGAACAAGGAGAAATAAAGGGAAATGAGTATATACTTTTTAAAATTTCCCAGATGACTCAATACATCCAAAAATCAAACCTATTCCTAATTTGGAGCATTGCAGAAAAAAATAGGATCAAGTACACCTATAAGACATGAGATAAGAGAACAACCAGGTTCCACATGCCCATGAAATTGGGTCAGCTTTTATACCAGAACTTGAATAATAGAGAATTACAAAGACAATGAACTTCTGGAACACAGAATTACTCCTTATGTCTCCTGTTTCTCGCTCAGCGTTTTCAACAGTGAGTAGTTAGATGTTCAGTTATAAATTCAAAAATGCATATTTCTTATATTATACTCAACTACTAATAGAAGGACACTGAGAAAAGTATGGTTTTAAATTTTCCCATTAGCATTAAGGAGTGACAAATTAGGTCATCTCTAAAGAAATTCTTCCTTGAGCATCCCATATTTGCAGATGTTCTTACTTCTTATATCATTTTCCATTTCTAGCACCCATTGTTTTCTTTGCAAAACTCATTTGTAAGTATACTTATAAGTATACATTTATTTATTTGTTTCTTTAGTTAATACTTGTTTCCCCATTAGAAAACCAGCTTCACAGAACAAGGAAGCAAATCAATTTGTTCACCAGTATATTGCCTAGCAATATACCTGGATATAGAAATGTTCTATAAAATGCCTTGAGTAGGTGATTAATCTGTTATCTTCAATACATGCTACTTCTATATTCCTCTAACATTAAAGTAGATATGAAACAAAGATACTAATGGGAGAAGAAATTAACGTATGTAATTAAATTATCTAAATATATACATATGTCACATAAAAGGTAAAGGTGAGAATTAAGTCATTAAGCAATTATCAGTATAATATACACAGGATATGTGTACAATGTTTATTATTAGTATTATTATTATTCTACCAGAAAAGTTAAGAATAATTTTTGAATGCATTTAACTGACTTCTGGGTGACAGCTCACAGGTAAATTAAATCTGTCAAAACTTGGGAAAAATTCAAACACTGGAAGCTAAGGAATGCTATTAAAATAACAGGAACTGAGAAATTAGTGCTTGAAAATGCAGATGTGACCAGACTAAGGAAAGCCACTACTTCCACTTCTAAGGGGACACCAAGTCACTCAAAAATAAGAAAGTAAAAAATCTTGGCAGTATAATTGAAAACTGGTTATAGAAACTCGACCCATAGCCATAAACTTAATTCAGGTTCATCAAGCCAAAACCGAGGGGGAAACAGAATAAAAACACTAAAATTTATGGTGATAATACTCCTAATAATAAATATAATAAAATATCTATAATAGTGACTGTAATAGCTCACTTGTATTAGACACTTCCCACATTCTGTGACTTGGGGCAGTTCGTATGTATTATTTGTGACTTGCAGCAACTCTTTGAAGTAGATGCTATTGTCATCGACATATTGCAAATAAGGAAGTTGAAATACAGAAAGGTAAAGTAATTTGCCTAAGATATCATAAGTAGTAACTGGAGGATGAAGGTTAAACCTAGGTAATACCTCTCACTATTACTCTCAGGCTGGATTGCTAATAAAATTATATTCCGACCAGCCTTTCAGCTTAAGATCTGGTTGAAGGATATGGATAAAAATGTGGTAAAATGTAGGATATTGATTTATTTAAAAAGCTCTGTCCATGAAAAAAAAAGTTGTTAGGATTTATTAAACAACAACAGCAACAATAACAAACTTTCGCACTGTGAGAAACATCATTAATAGAATTTAAAAAAAAGTCACAGGAAATTACAAATATTTGGAAAACACATATAAAATAGAGAACTCCAAAATATGCAAAGCGCCCTTAAATTTTTACAAAAGAACCCAATTAAATATGGACAAAAATCTAACAGACACATCACCAATTAAGACATACAGGTGGGGCATGGTGACTCACACCTGTAATCCCAGCACTTTGGGAGGCCAAGGCAGGTGGATCACCTGAGGTTGGGAGTTTGAAATCAGCTTGAGCAACATGGAGAAACCTTGTCTCCACTAAAAATACAAAATTTGCCAGGTGTGGTGGTGCATGCCTGTAATCCCAGCTACTTGGGACGCTGAGTCAAGAGAATCCCTTGAACCAGAGAAACAGAGATTGCAGTGAGCCAAGATTGTGCCATTGCACTCCAGCCTGGGCAACAAAAGCAAAACTCTGTCTCAAAAAAAGAAAAAAAAATGATACAAAAGGCATACAAGCACATATGAAAAGATGTTCAACATAACTTAGGAAATTGCAAAAAGAGAATGGCAATGTAATACCACTGCATACCATTAGAATGGGTAAAATCCAAAAATCTTTACAGTACCAACTGCTGGACAGGATGTGGAGCAACAGGAACTCTAATTCATTGCTGTTGTGAAAGCAAACTTGTATAGCCACTTTGTGGGAAAATTTGCCAGTCATTTAGAAAGCTAACCATATTCTAATCACACAGTTTGTCAGTTAAGCACCTAGATATTTACCCAACTGATTTTAATTATATGGCCGCACAAAAATCTGCATGTGAATGTCTATAGCACCTTTATTGATAGTTGCCAAACACTGAAATTAAGATATCACAACAAAGTGGGGGAAAAGTGCTGACCCAATTAACTATGGTAATGAATAGAATATGTAAGACTGAAGTAAAAAGACCTACACATAAGCCTGTATTCCAATAGATAAAGTTTCTTCCCATAAGGGTACAGGTCATTAATTCTTATATTGTTTTACATGTATACTGAAATTAAAAAATTAAGTAAATGACTGGCAGATCCTGGGAGCCAGGTTTCTCGCTGTTGGAGTTGGAATTTACAGATAAACGAAGGGAGGAGGCCAGAATGATCCATGTGGTGATACATTAGAGTTGGAGACATCAGCATGAACTCTTGTTTGGTGTAATATAGATGCTGACTACATATAGAAACATTTCTTGATAAGAATAGATCCATGAATTAGTACACATGCAATGTATTTTTCTGCTCTATTAGATGAAAATGACTAGAAGCAACAATACTCCAATAACAATCCTAGCACCCAGATCTTAGTTTCCAATACCATTTTTGAAGGGAAGCAACAAGGGATTCTTGGGGAGATGGTGGAATAGGAAAAAATAAGAGTAAAAACCCACTCCCCCCCCAAAAAATCCAAAAAACTTTCATTGATGTGGTTACGTCAGAGGTCAGAGGGACCAGAGGGACACAGGAGCCAACAGAAAGAGCTCCCAATGGCCAAAGTCGGTACAATTTGTGCCTAAAAATCAACAATTAAATTAATATTTGATTATAATACAAAATATATATAAAGGTATAATTATATAAAGAAGTATTAAAAATGTAGAATAAGTGACAAATATCTCTTGCAGAAAAAGTTCCAGTAATTGATATAGATACCATATCCTCAACAACAAGAAGCATAAATCCAAATTTTTTTAACTGTAGGCTATGCATAGTAATTCTTTCTAAAGCACATAGAATGGAAAAGGGGGAAAAGATTAAGTTTACATGAGAAAATCTGACAAGAGTACCTCAGCCAGATGATCAATGTCAATGTAAACAGTGATAAATCATGTTGCTGGTGTAGCTCTTGGATATGATGGGATAAAAATGGTACCTTAGTCATGGGTCTTCCTCCACAAACTCACAACATCAATCTTATGAGAAAACACCAGACAGATCTCAACAGAGGGTATCGCACAAAATCCTTAAGCAGTAGTCCTCACATTTTTCAAGGTCATCAAAAACAAGGAAAGATTAAAAGAAGCAGCTAATAGGAGTTTAAAGAGACATGATAAGTAAATGTCAGATCCTGGATAAGATCTTAGATTTTTTTTATGTAAAAAGACTTTACATAAAAACTAAAGAAATAAAAATAAATTGTATACTTTCATCAATAATGATGTATTGATTTTGGTTTACTCTTTGTAACAACTGTGTTATACTAACATAGTAAAAATAGGGGAAACTGAGATGACCTTTGAGATAGTAAAAATATCAGTGATTTCTAGTGGTCTGGGGTTAAACAGGCAATACATGGAATGTTTTTAGGGCCGTGTAAGTATTTGTTTGACAGTGTAATGGTATACATGAAATTATGCATGTTTCAAATCCCACTGCTAACTCCTCAATTTTTCCTTAAATTTATAACTCTTCTAAAATATCTTTATGGCCAGGCATGGTGACATACACCTGTAATCCCAGCACTTTGGGAGCGCAAGGTGGGAGCATCACTTGAAGCCAAGAGTTAGAGACCAACATGGACAATAAAGTGAGACCTTTGTCTCTACAAAAAATGAAAAAATTAAACAGTAGTCTGGCATGGTGACTTGCGCCACCCAGCTACTCTGGAGGCTGAGGCAGGAGGATCGTTTGAGACCAAGAGTTCAAGGTTACAGTGAGCTATGATGGTGCCACCATACTCCAGCCAGACAGAGTGAGATTCTAGCTCGAAAAATTAATTAATTAATTAATCAAACAAACAAAATATATTTAAAATGCATTTATAAAGGAAGCTTAACATTCTATTTCAGAGAAACAATCTCTGCATATTCACAGAATTCAATTCTCTACCTCAGACAATAACTAGAATGGCCTTGGAGGATATCAGTGAACTACTGCACTGGAATAAGAAGTAGCAACAATTGTAGCCACCGGTGGCATTTTGCTAGAACAGCTCAATACATTATGTAGCTATTGACCTAAAAAAACTCATTGTTTCTTATCCTTACAGGAAAAGAAGATTAGTAATGCTTTGCATGCAAGTAGAATAAAAGACATTATCCTTTTAGTTTTGGCATGAAGCATGAGGCTGTATTAACTCTCCCGTCTTCAGTCATAATGTAGTCTGAGGAGAGTAGGACTACATGGATATCCCTGCTTTCTTTTCCTGTAGCTGCTGTAATAAATTATTACAAACTTGGTAGCTTAAACAACAGAAATGGAGTCATTCTTAGCTGTGGATGCCAGAAGGCTGAAATCAGGATACAGTGAGAACACACGCCTCTGAAAGGAGGAAAGTAGTGAAGAATCTGCCTCTTATCTCTTCCAGCTTCTTGTGGCTGTTGACAGTCCTCAGTTTATGGCCACATCTCTTTCTCTTCTGTCTTGAGATTACCTGTCCTGTCAAATCTATTTTCCGTTCTGTCTGACCAACTTTTTCCCCTCTCTTATAAGGAAGCATGTGATTATATGTAAAGTCCACCAAATAATCCAGTATAAATCTCTTATCTAAATATTTTAAATCATATATTTTGCCATGTGTTAGTATTTTTATATGTAATATACTTACCATTTGACTTTATTAGTCAACTTTCACTCTTTTACCATACAAAGTAAAATTTACTAGCTCTAGGCATTAGGATATTGACATGTCTTTGTGGCTACCAGTCTCCTGTAATCTCACAGATTATCCTACTAAATTACTGTGTGAGTGGCATCATATCAACCAAAGTAGATGAGTAGGAAGTAGCCACCCAATCAGATGTTTCCTTAGCTTCATGTGCTCCAAAGACTTCAAGATAACCATATAATAATTGAGGGGCCTACATGAGTATAAATTTAAAGATCTGATGATTTGGGCTGAAAAGTAATTCTCCTCTAAGGTAAAGAACAAATAGCAAGGATTCTAGAGAAAAAAATAATGTTATTAGCCAGCCTGCAATCTATTCTCTCCTTTGTCCTTAAAAAGAAAAATATGCCCTAATTGAAAGCTTTTGTGTACAGGCTAATGAAATTCCTCCATGTGTTATGAACTCTAGAGTTGGAGTTTTTTCCTATAAGACACTTTCAGCCAGACATACCTGACCTATCCATGTTGCTTATTGTAATTAAAAATAGGATATTTGGATTTATGAAGTAGCACTCTGGAAAATGTCATAAAAGCTATGTAATTATCAAAGTATAAAATGCATACTTTGGTCATGGAGTTTGTGAATAAAATAGCTCCTACGTGAGTTATGTTCCGTATGCATTACTTGGAAACTGCATGTTACATCACTGCAGTTACTAATGCAGCAAGAAAAGGTCTGGGGCGCAGCATTGGCAGGAGGTCCCAGGACTGCACTTCTCCACATTGTGCCTGAGCCTTGTATTATTGTAATTATCTATAAACTTTAGCACTCGGTATATTTTGGATTTTTATTAGTCTGGTTTGGACAGTCTGATCCTTTGTATTTTTCCAGGAACAATTATGTAAGGCATACAAAATAGTTTAAATCAATACTATTTATTTTTATAGTGCTAGAACTTTAGTATGTGAAGTACATGGGTCTGGAAACCAAGTGGTGGAAATAAGAATAGTCTTGCCTACCATCATCTCCAGTGTACTACCTTGGATGAGTGTACTTATTGTCTCTTCAAGTCCGGAATCTGCAGGGCAGGTTACCGGGTCTTGGTTCTCAAAGGGGAAACTTTCTGCCAGAGGATACAGCAAGAGTTTCAGTCAATGGTAGCTACCTACAGCTTCCCTTGGCATTTTGCAGTCCTGTTTTAAAAAAGCGATAGAGAAGAAGGGCATTCACCATCTTGGTAACTGTAAGGAATCCAAACTACCAGAAGGTGATAGGGCTGCTGTGATGCCGTGGAAGCAGAGAGGGAAAAGCTTGGTGCCCACGTTACCCACTTGTGTTCCTCTGAGTACCCTTCTGTCCAGTTTGACAGTTAATGAACAAAAGGACCAACTCTGGCCTGAGAAAGGCACTGTATGTGTGGATGAAGGGTCTGAATCACACAAACAGGTGAGCCAAAATGACCACTCGAGGCGCTAAGTGACAGTGGAGGTGAACAAGACTGGACAGAGAAGAGAAACATTGACTATCAGTTCTGGCTTTAAAACAGCCTTTGCTGTAATTCTTCCCACAGACTTTCCCTTTCTGTCTCTCCTGGAAGAAAGGTCCATTGGAATCCTGGGGTATTTCTCCAAAACCTCTATGAAGAGCAGCACAAAGGGTGAGTGGCAATGGATGCTGAGATAAATTGTCCAGTTAGCCCTTCAGGAAAAAAGAACTTATCCTTCCAGTTCCTTAGGGTGCTGGGGAAATACGGCCCTCAACTGTCAACCTTCTTTGAGGATTGCCTCAACTAAACAGAACTGCCTCAGCCAAACTCACGTGTCTTTCCAGGGCAGTCCTCATTCAATAACTGAGATGTCGACCTCAGAATGTCCAGGTGCCTCATCCCAGGGGAGACAATCATAGATGGAGAGCTCCTGATTAGATCCATTGTAAACCTCTTTGAGACCACATTAACACTTCATCTTCTCCTCCTGCTCAGTGCTGCTTCTTTCCTCTCCCTAGTAAGTACTCTAAACACTAATGTCTAACTCAGAATCTGCTACTGAGGAAATACAACTTGCAGCAACATCCAAACCTTATCCAAAAATACATTTTTTCTACTAATGAGTGTAGTTGTGAGGAAAAAAAGAGTATAATTCCCCCTTATAGTTTTAAATTGTCCATCTTTTTTTCTTCTCCCCATGTCTATTTCTAAAAGGTCAATATGGCCATGAAATTTAGGATCTCACACAATCCCATTCTAACTTTCCTTTTCCAAACGGTCACCCTGACCTTAATATACTGTTAAGTATATTAATAATATACTGTGAATTCATTTCACTTTTCTTTTTCTGTATGATACACTATGTCTTTGAAATACGTCCATATATGTGGTGTCCGTGAGATTATTAAAGTCATCAGAATAAACAAGATTGGAGAGAGAACAACAGAGGGAAAGGGAGGGAGAGAGGGAAGCAGAGAAAGAGACAGAGAGACTGAGATAATAGAAACAGTAAAGAAAGAAGGAAATCAAAGAATAAATATTGGAGAAGTTCTACTGCTAGGATAAGAAACAAGGAAGGGTGAGAGCTAGTTTTCTTCATTTGCAAAACAAAAGTCTTAGAAAAGTTTTCTATTCAAAAAACTAGATGGAAAAGCTAATTAGGAGAATCCAAAGCCAAAAATCAAAGCTCCAGGAGATGAAAATGAGTGTGTGCACTATGGGTTTGCTTCTACTCAAATTATGATCTAAAGGAAATGACACTATCTGAATTCTTCTAAGATTGCTTTATCCAAATATTCCATGGTTTAAGAAAAAAAATAAGGGGCAGTTATCTTCAACTGAGACAAGTGAAAGTTTTGCTTTTGCTTTCATAATTAAAACCTGACATTTTATAGTGTTTTGAAATATATTTGAGAAAAAATACTAAAAATGTTTGATTATCAATTTGAAACTTTGTTGAGAAATTTACAACCTTTTTTCCTCCATCTATGACTTAATAATTCACTTTTATAGTCATTATGAAGTTCCCATTTATGTGTCCATTATATTAGTGGCACACTACATTTTAACCTTCAAAATAAACTCTAAACATTTACAGATTCAAATTCCCATAGGTATCTTTAAATCTAATTTATATATTCTTGTGTTAAATTGCATATTTTCTCCTGTTTTCTTCTTTTCTAATAAGATTTCCTGGGTAATGAAACTTTTATGCTTCAGTGTTTTCATTTTGCATTCATTCAGTGAAATCATTTTGAAAGTCCTGGTGTGCACTCAGGCTAATTAATGCATTTAGAGGGTATTATTATAATTTCAACCATTCCTATCAGGATCAAAAGTGGGCCCTTTCTCTCCAAGTACTTTCTGAATCTATTTTCTGTTTTTATTTTATCTTAGCATTTGTAAACTCTTACATAGTTTTAATGTATAATTTTAAGTAACTATATATTGAAATGTCATATATAATTTTAAATACATATTTAAATTTAATATAATTTTACTAAAAACATATTTATTTAATAGTTATTGTCTGTCTCTTCCACTAGAAAGCAGTCTCTATGGGAACAAGAGACCAGTTTTATTCTCTACAACAGCACTCAGCTTAAGGTACACACTCCATAAATACTTCTGAATAAATGAATAATCATATTTCTGCCATATACTAAAAACTAGCTTTATCTTAAGTTCACTTTTCTTGTTTTATAAAGAATCCTATATTAGGACCATGGACATTTTTCCAAATTCAATTAATGTTAAACAATGAGCTTTAAGAGAAAAACTGAATAATAATTTTAATCATAAAACTTTCTTATATGTACAAAACATTAATTTAATTTTGTGAGAACTAATTTTCTAATGTAAATTTAATTTACATTAAGTTTAGGGAAATAAGAACCCTTAAAATTGTAGCAATATAAAAGTTATTTGAATAAGTAGAATCACATTCTCTAACTATCCCAAATTAGCTTTCATTCATGACTCACCACAGTCAAAATTATAATATTTATTAGATTAAGGGATTTCTCTTTTGCTCTTTTTTTCCAGGAAGAAAATAATATGATTTTGTTCATTATTAGTTTACATAATTTCTACACTTAGACTTTTTGATATCTTATTGCAAATATATTTAACTGCTCTGGGCAGCAGGTTACACTCAATCAATCTCTCTTATTCTAGACATTTCGGTTCAGTTAAAGTAACAGGAAAGCTAAATGAACAGGTATATGGAAATCACTGATTACATTTAGTTAAATTATAATATTAATATAAATAAGCCTTGGGTTGCATTTTAATCTGGGTTACTAAGATCTTGATCAAATTATTAAATTGCCCATATATATAGTAAATCAGTGTTTTCTAAAGTAGATTATATGAAACTCTAATCATGTCAGTAAGTAGTTGCAGAAAGATTTTCTAAAATTAAGTTTTGAAAAACATAATTACATATGTATGTGTGTATATATATACTAAAGCATCTCTCTAAGAGATTGAAAAATCTACATTGGCATATTGCAAGTTCTACTATAAATTCTACAATAAAATAAGCCTATTTGTTCTATTCTAATTAATATGTGGTCTGCATTTTGATGACCACAAAGCTCTTTTATATATAAAATATTAAACTCTCTGAAAAAATTTTCTCCTAAATACACTTTGAAAAAGATCTATTGGACACATTGGACCATCAATATATGTTTGGGCATTTTATTTATTGATTATAATTATTTATTGAATATCTGCTTTGTATGAAACACTGAGTATATAACAAATGGCATAATAAATTGAAAAGTGCTATATTATTATAAAATAATATAATCATAATTTATATCTTCTCTTGTAGAATGAAATTTTCATATTTTCCATGTATTCTCCTTAACAAAGAATAAGACTTTCAATGTGACTATATGAATGCTATCTGTAAAGAATATAAGCTGTCAGTACAAAATTAATATGAAAATCTGAATGTTTTTATATATGGATACTTGTTATATACTTATGATTAGTGCTCTTGCAAGAAAAACATTTGCATTAAGTTCAGAAATATTTCTGATTCAGGACTGAAAGTGCTCTTTGTGGCTAAAAATGAGAAAGAAAAACTTCACTTGAGGCAATTCTTAACATTGTTTGAGTGTGTGGAAAGAAATTTTAGGAAACCCAAGGTCACATTTTAGTGTGACCAAATGGTAAAAGATGCAAATTTTATATTCACTGGCATTTTATGAGAATGCTTCTCTAAATTCTGCTTGTTTTAATGGATTGTAATTTTAGAAATAGCATAAACAAAAATATGCTTCTTACAAAATACACTCATAATGAGATCTAAGATAATTTTTTTTTTTTTTTGAGATGGAGTCTCACACTGTTGCCCAGGCTGGAGTGCAGTGGCATGATCTGGGCTCACTGCAACCTCCGCCTCCCAGATTCAAGTGATTCTCCTGCCTCAGCCTCCCAAGTAGCTGGAATGACAGGTGCCTGCCACCATATCCAGCTAATTTTTTTTTTTTTTTTTTTTGTATTTTTAGTAGAGGTGAGTTTCACTGTGTTAGACAGGCTGATCTCAAACCCCTGACCTCGTGATCTGTCTACCTCAGCCTCCCAAAGTGCTGGGATTAGAGGCATGAGCCACCACACCTGGCCAAACATTATTTTTTAATTTATGTATATTACATACAATTTTTATAGGGGTTTAAATAGAATAAGCCTTATAATACCAATCAGTAAGGTGAGTACAATCCTGTAGCTCATCCTTACAATTTAAACCGTGATACCTGTTACAGAAAAAACAATGGGGTCCTCAAAAACTCTGTATGCCAGTGTTGAGCAGATTTAAAACTGAGTGATCAATTCCAGTTCCACTAACATTTATGTGTAGTTAAAACTATTCTTTTTCTTTCTGATATTAGGTAACATAACAGACATCTACATCATATCCTGTAACCTATTTACTTATGTCCTGCAATGTTTTTTGGTATTTTCAATGTCTTAGCTCATTTAGTTTTTATACTTCATTGATTTTTTTCACTTTATACAGAGTTCCTATTGGTTAATCTGTTAGTATTTTACATTATGAGTGTCCACAGTAACATCTTGGTGCCAAAATATTTGACTAGCTCATAGATTTTATCAAATATCAAGAATTCACAAGCAGAAGATAGAACAAAATTTTCTGAGGCAAATATTTTGGAATTAGATATGAGAGTTGATATGTCAAGATATTCATATTCATTTATGTGAGAATATTCCTGGCTGCTCTGGTAACAGGAAAAGGTTAAAATTGGAGAGGACTGTGGATTATTCCAATGTAGCAGAAGAATTTAATATGCCATAGAGGAGCCTTTTTTAATGTAGGCTTTTAAGTTATGTCCTAAGATGCCTCAGGCCAAGGGATATTTAAAAAAAAATAAGAATTAAAAAAAATTTGTAAACCAGGACTACATTCTTTTATGGTAACTCTGGATCCCAGTGAGCCAAAAACTTTTAAAATGAAGAATACATTTTTAGGTGCATGCTCATGGATGTGAAGTGCTACCGTGCTCTACAATCATAATAATCAATTAGTATTTATTTAATCTCACAATGTTTGTGATACTCTTTAATTAGAAAGACTGAATCATGAAAATTTCATTTTGGGTAGCAGATTAAAGTAAAATTTAATTTAGAGTGGAAACAACTTTAATCATTTACCTATTTTCATTTTTAAAAAGAAGTCAAAATAGTGGTAGTGGGAGAAATATAAAGAAGAAGAGGAGAAAAAGAGCTGAGGAGTTCAAAAGGACAACACAAAAAAACCTGGGAAAACATACATGATTGATAAGTGCCTACAGTATCTTAACAATCATTAAAATGAAAAATGGCAATGGGAAAGGTCCAGACAGTCTTATTAATTTTCACTTTGAATGAAATGCTAAAAATAGAGTAAGCGAAAAAGACTTTTGGAGTTTCTAGTCCTTCAAAATGAGTGGTCTGTAGGAAAAAATCTTAACTTCACCAGAATAGATGTCAAGAAACATCAGCTAACTAAAATTTCCTCTGATAGAGAATTCATGATGGTTATTATCTCCTCCAAAGAACAAACAGCTATCAGTGCAGTTGAGGAAACATTTCCGAACTGGAACACATGCAATATTTCAGTTAAGATATTTCCAGCTTCTATGGTATCATGTTCCTTGGGAACATGGAGAAATATTTGTAATGAAAACATCTTCCTTTTTATTGTTCTTTGGCACTGATACTTCTGGAAAATAGGGCTCTCTTCAGTGGTGCTTCCTTTCTCTAAGTATTAGGCAAAGGTATGTGAGTGCTGAAAATTTCCTCCTAGGTGTCATTCATCCTGTCTGTGTGCTTACATCTAGCTTTGGGAAATGTCAGTAGAATCCATGCTGTCTAGTCCTTTTTCTGCTGCTGTAACAGAACATCTAAAACTGAATAATCTACAATTAACAGAAACTTAATTTTTCACAGTTCTGGAGGCAGTCCAAAATCAAGATGCCAGTATCTTGCAAGGGCCTTCTTGCTGTTTCATCACATAGCGGCAGAAGAAAGGGCAAAGAGGCAGAAGAGGGTGAAACTTGACCTTTTACAACCGTGTTAATTTCACGCATGAGGGCAGACCCCCTCATGGCTTTTTCACCTCCCAAAAGTCTCACCTCCTTACACCACCACAGTGGCAACCAAATTTCAACATGAGTTTTGGAGGACACAAACATTAAAACCATAGCATTTTGCTTCCATCACCCCCAAATTCATGAACTTCTTACATACAAAATGCGTTCATTCCATCCCAGTAGCCCCAAAAGTCTTAAGCTGTTCTAGCACCAACTCAAAAGTTGTGACTCTCATCTAAACATCATATGAAAGAGACTCAAGGTACAATTCTTCTTGAGGCAAAATCTTGTCCATCTGTGAGCCTATAAAATCAAAACAAGTAATGTGCTTTCAAAATACAATGGTGGGATAAGCAAAGGATAGCTTTGCCTTCCATAGAGGCCTTGATCGTTGATACAATTCAGCCAAGTTCTTTGCCATTTCATAATAAGGATGGTCTTTTTTTCTAGTTTCAAATAATTTGTTCCTCATTTTTGTCTGAGAATTCATCAGAATTGTCTGAACCATCTATGTTTCTTTCCAAAATTCTGATCACAATCACCTAAGTAATCTCTAATACTTCCTACAGCACTTTTTTTAAAAATTTTTTTTCAGCCCTCACCAGAATTGCCATTAATTCCCCTTTCACAGCAATATAGGCTTTATCCAGCATTCAGTTCTAGAAAAAGTTACAGTTTCTAGCTGACGCTTTTTCAACCTCTACCCATTACCCATTTCCAAAGTGGCTTTTACATTTTCAGATATTTATTATAACAACATCCTACTTCTTTGATACAAATTTTTATCTTCATCTGTTTTGTGCGGCTATAACAGAATATGTAAAACTTGGTAAATTATCAGGAACAGAAAACTATTGGCTCACAGTGGTAGAGGCCATGAAGTCTGAGATAAAGGCATTTGGAGTTTTGGTGTCTCAATCTCCACTTTCAAGATGGCACCCTAAATGCTATATGCTCTGAGAAAGAGGAAAGCCGTTCCTCACATGGCAGAAGAGCAGAAGAGAGGAAACCCACTCCTACAAGCGCTTTTTATAGTGGCATTAATCTATGCATGATAATAGATGCTTTTGAACTACTTAAACAACACCTATTTGGTCCCATCTCCCAAAATTGTTGCATTGAGAATTAATCTTCCAATACATGAATTTGGAGGGGATAAAAACATTTAAACCATAACAGTAGTAATGATGGGATGTCCTATGATATTAATGATTGCTTGGAAGCCTCACCTAAATCTCTTTTCAGAAGGGCACTCATTCTCCTACAAGCCAGGAGAGTTGACTGCTGATGGTTCATAGATGAGAACCACTTTGGGAATGGAACTCAGCAGAAAGAAGCTTGAACCCAATTTGCAACAACTCAGTAGGGTCTTCTCAGGCCCAGAGCTCCCCTTGGAGCTTAGATCTATGTCAACAACTGCATCCCAGCTTACCCAAATGCCTCTCACTAATCTTGCTTCCTTTACTCACTCACAGCTTTCTTCCCTAGAGCACTTCTCAATGAACCTTCTAAATACAAATCTTAATCCAAAAGTCTGATTCCCTGGGGACGTACCTCAAGACAGGCCTCAGTTTCCCCAACAATAGACAGTCTTTGGTATGATCATCTTTAAGATACCGTGTCGATTCAGCATTCTATACTTCTAAACCATAGTTCCTGAATTACCTTTCACAGTTACAATTGCTTACTTTATTCTGGTATGGACTAAGAAAATTAATTTATTGATTATAATCACTAAATAAAATTTTCTTCCAATCTGTATCAATTATATAATTTTTTAAATTTGCATAAATTTAAGGGGTACAAATTCAGTTTTGATGTATGGATATATTGCATAGTGGTGAAGCAGGCTTTCAGTGTACCATTACCTGAATAATCTACATTACATCTACTAAGTAATTTCTCATCTCTCTATCGCTTACCTGATTTTCTACTAAGAGTATGAGTTTTAGTGTATGGGCTTTTAGTTAACATAGTTTCTACATAGAGAGATTTTTTTTTTAATTACTCCAGGTTTTGGAGTACATTCTGGCTAATTTGGACAGTGGATAATGACTATAAAATAATTACAATTTATTTTGAACAAAGATATTGTGTAAATGCTAGGAAACACATAATGAATAGAAACATCTACACTAACAGCTTTCACAATTTAGAAAAGACATGCTTGAAGAACAGTTTTGGAAACCTCTATGACAAAAGTGGTAATATACAGAGTAGTACAATTATGCATTCAGTATTAAGAATATTTTGTAATAAAATTTAATATTTTATAAAGTAGAAAAATAAACATAGAAATAATTTAAACCTTAAGAATTGAAACAAAATTTTTTTATAAATGGAGATACTTAGAATAAGAATATTCAAATAATTAAAACATTTTCTTTGTAGATCATTCTTAATGAAGATATTTAATATTTTAATGAATCTCTAGAAAGTCAGTGACAATATGGAGAAAGGACACAGAGAGGGGTTTTAAAATGTAAGAGAGATTCAAAAGTACACCTGATATATACTGCAGAGCCACAATATAAATGAAATATATAGCTTCTTAGGAAACCACTTTTCTTAAAGGTTGATGTATAGTTACTATAAATTTCAATTTTTTAAGGTGCATTTAAAGAATCTAGTGAAGTTTTACAGGTTAGATTATATTTTTGCAATCATATGAATTATAGAATAATTCACAGGATCCGTAATGTTAGATGCTACCTTCTACTATAAATGTTGATATTTCAAAGTCATTTAACTTCTAGAAAAGGCAATTTTCAGAGTAGCCACAGTTCCCAATGCCTCTTCTATGGATTTTAAGTACTATAGTATAAATGATCCATTGCACAAAAATGCCACAGGCTCAGGACTGTGTGAATTCTTGCAGCCATCAAAAGTTTTACCAGCTAAAATTATATGACTAGAGACTAACTGGTTCCAGGAATAGGGACAAATACAGAAAACTTCTTATTGCTTTTGAAAAGGACACATTCAAATGTTAAATCTAACTCAATCAGCTGAACTATAGTGACC
This sequence comes from Cheracebus regulus, assembly GCA_963574635.1. Taxonomy (NCBI): domain Eukaryota; kingdom Metazoa; phylum Chordata; class Mammalia; order Primates; family Pitheciidae; genus Cheracebus; species Cheracebus regulus. The sequence continues at coordinate 24,790 of CAUYQU010025887.1, forward strand.
CTATTCATAGGTTCTTAAGTAACAGGAGGATTGACTATATAAGACATTCGTTACTAGTCTCTCTATTTTAAAATGTGCAAACAAAATCAACAGTTATTTTTTATTTGAGTAAATAATGTGTCCTCTAAAAAGAGAGACCAAATGAGTATGGTTAAAAAAATAAAAGTTCATATTACTCTAAGAATTATAAATGACAGGAAATAGTTATGTTGCTTATGAAAAAAGCATTCTAAAAAAGCATGATTGAATTTAATCTATCAAACATTTATAAATCCTTCATGAAAAACAATTTATTTTACTTTCAATACCTTTAACATTGAGGTAAAATAATTTATGCTGGCCATAGATAACGTTTTTATTTTTATAGCAACTTAGAATATTGCCATACTCTGGGATTTATTGTATTTTGTGATGTTCCTAAAGTCTTTTTGATATTTTCTTCATTTAGTCTGAACGTTTTGATATCTAAAAGTAAAAACTAACTGTCAGCAACTTGGAAGTAAAACTGCAGTAGAAATAAAACAGAAAAACCCCATGTAATTTCAAAATAATTTCAACCTCAACTTTTTTAAACTGGATACTATCTTAATAAATATGAGGATTCTTGTTTGCTCTTTTTTCTATCTTTTTCCTTTGTATTTTTTGTCACTCAAAAAAAACAAAACAAACAATGACACCAAACATAGAAAAATAAATTGACTTTTAAAATTATAACTCAAGCTGAAAACACAATACTTATAATTGTATTTTTATAAAATAAATTCAAAAATCATAGATACAAAAATAGTGTATGTCACATAATTATTACTCAGTAAATTTTATTGAATGAATGAGCAAATGAGTTTAATTTAGTATAGTTCATATTATACAATTCTAATGATATTTATTAATTAAAGGAAAAAATATTTTCCTTGACATTTTTTACATCAGGGTAGTATGATGTCTGCATACAAAAGCTACCCATTTGAGAAATAGATTAAACTTTTATATTAAAGGCATTGCGTTGCCCAATTGGGAAATCATTCCAGAGATCTCAAAACAAACATCCTTTGTCAGTTATCTAATTTAGATACCTCAGTCCTCACCATGATCTTTCCTTAGTTCCAAATTATCTTTCCTTAGTTCCAAAGATGTATGAGCTCAGAGATATTACTATGTCTTTCTGAGACTCTTGTTCTCACCTTGAAAAAGTAGATTGTTAACACCTACTGTGCTAATTACCAATTTATTGCCTCTCAGCTCCAAATTCATGCTTCATTGCCTTTTATGTGAAAATGTAACCGGGTCCATTAAATAGCTTACTTTTGCCAGCTGCCGGTAAAGTGTGCTAGAGAGATGTTGCAGAAGGAATGGGTTTTGCTTATTGGTTCTAGTGTATCTTTCTACAGGCTCTTGCAGCAAGTGTAGCTCCTCCACTGCCCAGTTCCTGCAGACACCATACCTTCTCAAGCATCTGGCTCTCCCAGGGCAAAGCTGCCAGTAGCAGTTTCATCAATTATCTCCAACAAAACATCTCCACCTGAATAGTCTTTTCCTAGCACTCAAAATAACAAATCTTCAGCAAGTTCAACACCCTGATATTACTGCAACTTTTCAGCTCTTCAGTGAACAGAACTCTCACTGGAAAGCTCTGTATCTCAGCCCTGGGAGCAAGGTTTTCACTGGGTGTCTTTCTCAATTGTGGAGGTAGCAGCTTCTCTATATCTGTTATTATTATATGTTTTAGAATTTTATTCATTTTTTTACTAGATAATACCTTCTTATTTCATTCTCCTGTTCTACTGAATAATCATCTATATTAAACTTGGACTCATCTATCTTATATTACTTAACAGTTATGCCTACTTAGCACAGGAAAACTCTCTGATGTGTAACAGGTATTCCATGACTACTAATTATCTTTCTGTCCTTGGATTTTCAATATCATTATATCAATCTCATGTTTGTCCTAATCAAAATTTGCTAAATATTAGATATGTCACATTTATGCAGAATGGCAGTCTGTCAACACGGATTAAGTTTACTGGCGAATTGACAGTAAGAAGGACTCCAAAGTGGAGTGTGTGTGAACAACTACACTTTAGAGTAAGATTCTGACAGTGTAATTTTCTATTACTAATATCTTTCTTCCCTTGCTATATTTATTCATGGAACCTACTATGTGTCAATCATTATTGTAAGTACTAGGAGAATCAGAATAAGAGGAAACTCAGGGTGCAATAATATTAGAGAAAAGTAAAAATATAAATGCAATGTAGTACAATAATTAGAATAAGGGAAGTAATAATAATAATTAGCAAAATACATAAAAAGGTCTCCCAATCCTACTTTTGTATATGAAAGATAATGGTGGGGGCAATGAGGAAAGGATTAGCTCAGAGAAGGCTTCCTAAAGAAGGAATTTTCTGAAATTGAATTTTCTGAATTTTCTGAAATGATAAAGATAGGCTCAGTCACCTAAGTATACCAGTCTGCCATTCTAAGTTGTCTGAATTTTCAACTACCAGGGCATGGAAGGGGCCAAGGATATCAGTCCAGAAAATGACATCGTAAGAGTTATATTTTTAGGTTATAACAAGATAAATTTTTGGAGAGTCACACAGAGGAAACTAGGAAGTAGAGGTTAGAAGATATGTAACAAGAGTAAGGTCTAAAATAAGGTAGAAAGAACAAAGAAAGAAGATTAAAAAGACATTTGGGAAATAGAATCAAAGCTGTTAGCTCACAATTGCATGGAATAATGGAGACAGGAAGGAGTCAGTGATGACTCCTAAGGTTGTGATTTAGGCAATAGGTAAAATGATATCAGGTGGGAGGGGAAATTGACAAGAGGATGATATGTGTGGGTGGTGGGAAAAATATGATTAGTTCATTGTTGAACTAGTTAAGTTGGAATACAAGGTATTCATTGTACATAGTAGGCATTTAGAGATTTTTATTTAACATTCAATGGTGATTTAGGTGAGTCTACATGATATGTATTAACTCATCATCAGTATATTTTATGTACGTGGAATAAAAAAAGTATGTTCATGATATAGTCAGCTCTCTGTGTCATTGGTTCCACATCCCATGAATTCATCTAATTGTGGATAAAAAGTATTCAAAAAAAAAAGATGGGTGATTGTGTCTGAACTGAAAATATTCAGACTTTTTTTTTTCACTATTCCCTAAAGAATATAATAACTACTTACATAGCATTCACATTGTGTCAGATATTATAAGTAATCTAAAGATGATTTAAAGTATAAGGGGTGGTGTTCCATGCAAGTTTAAATAAGGGACGTGAGAAACTGAATTTTGATATCCACTGATGTTCTACAACCAATCCCCCACAGATACTGAGGAACGACTGTAATTTAGAAAACTGGGAGAAGCTGTCTGAGTAGACCATTTACACAATAATGCTGCACTGACAACCTAAAGATTTTAGTGGTTTGCAACAATAGCATTTTTTTTTTTTTGGCTCTTGACTCTGTGGATGAACCAAGATTCAGCTGATATAAGTTGTGCATAGTTGGGATTGCGCCAAGATGCAGATTGGGTCTGGGGCTGCTTTATCTATCTCAGCTGCTTTAGATCAGTGTTTAATCAAAGCAGGTGTTTCTCATGGCAAAAGGCAGGAGTGAAAAAAGGTAAGCCAAAAACATGAAGGCATATTTCAAGGCTCTGCTCACATCATAGCTCTTAACATCACGATGGCCAAAGCAAGTCCTGTGGCCAAACTAGAAACCAAGAGGCAAGAGACAGTATAGACTCTACATGTTTTACCAAGTGGAAAGAATAGATACTTTACAGGTAATTCATTGTTTTTGGTAAGTTGGATTTTTACTGGGCCTGAGAAAAAAGGCAGTAGAATGGAGGCTTGAAAAGTGTGGTAAAGCCTAAGGGAAAATGCATTTTGTTCAAGAGAAAAGCATTTGGAAGGATTTCCAAAAAACTCTGAGGAATAAGAGATAGGTGGAAATCTAATTTACCCTTGTACTAAAACAAAACATCATATGGATCTGTGAGTCCTGCTCTGACTTTGGTAAATGTTTATAACTTTTGAACTCTTGTTGATGTAGGTTTTTTTGCTTAATACTATTCTTTCAGTGCTTGTATATATTAATTTGTATTACTTGTGATTGTAAGTCAATATTCTCACATTGCAATTATATTATAGACATCTTGATAGTTCAGACTGAATTTCACAACAATTTGTTACACCACCAGTAATTTGTCTTTACTCCTAAGGATGTTTAACAATGTTTATGCATCCATTAAAAATATGAGATAATGTAAACAAGTACTTAGCACAATATGTAGTAGAGAATGATTGTTCAATAATTCTTACTTTTCTTCTTCATTATACCTACAAATATTACATCAAAGAATAAATTGAGGAAAATAAGGTAAGCAATTAAATCAGTGACAATTAGGTTTCCCATGGTTAACTTTTATTATTTCATTTTGAAGTAGAAAATATAATTTAATGTAAAAACAAAACAAATTAGAAAAAGGATAAGGAATATGTACATTTACATAAACTTAAAAGGTACATTTACATAAACATAAAACTTAAAATTTTCCAGTCCAAAATGATACTGTATATTGCTGAAGGGATACATAGAAAAATATTTTTAAAAGACACATAATAAATGTAGAACAGTCCTCTCTGAGAATAGAGGAAAGGAAATAGAAATGAAACAGGATATAGATACAACTGCAATGGTATGTGTAATATTTTATTTTTTAAAAGGGTTTCAACAAATATGGCAATTATAAGAAGGCTACAGTTGTTAAATCTGGATGGTAGACATGTGAGTGTTCTTCATATTATTCTCTCTAATATATTAATAAAAATAACATTTCATCATTTTCAAAATTGGAGGAAAGTAATCCATAACAATAAATATAGAAAACAAGAATAATAAATATTTTAGAAAGGCAAATTACAATAAGTTTTATCTAGCATTTAATACATAACCTATATTTTTTAGAACTTTAATTACTTAGGTCCTGATGTATTATGAAATTTTTGCTATCAGATAAGTGCTGAAGAGAAGAATATAAGAAAAAGATTAGATTTCAAATATTTTATTGAGATTTTAGTTTAATTAGTAGGTGAAATTTGACCAGTTTAAATAAATTAAAGTGTGTCTGAATGCTAGAAAAAGTGCTTTATTAAAGTACTTCATTTAGTATGATTAGAAGATCCATAAAGCTATTTATATAAAGAAACAAAAAAAATTCCAGTCAGTATTTCTTGGATTGATAATGTGTGAGCTTGCTTAAATTTTATCATGTTTTTAACTGAAGAAAAATATTTACACAGTAAAATACATAATTTTAATTACACAACTTGATGAGATTTGAGAAATGAACATATTAATGTAATCAGTACCTAAATCAGACATCGCACAGTTCCATCAGCCCAGAAAGTTTCCCCATATCCCATTAAAATTAATTTCCAACCCCTTAGAGGCAAGCCCTGTTCTAATTTTTACTGCTCTAGGTTAGTTTTGCCTGTTCTGGAACTGCACATACAGTAATAAGAGTATACATTCATTTTTATCTGGATTACTTTGCTCAGCATAATGATTTTAAAAGTTACCTCTTATGTGGCATATATTATGAGTTTAATATTTAATGTCTAAGAAATAGACATTAAAATTTAAAATTAAATTCCAATGACACAAAATTTAATGTCTAAGAAAGAAGTATTTCATTGTAGGACTATATTGCCATTTGTTTATACACTTTTTATAATTGGTTGTTTCCAATTTTTAGTTATTATAAATCAAGTTGCCACAAACATTCTATATGTCTTTTTGTGCTACATGTTTTCATTTCACTTGAGTAAATAAGTAAGACTACAATTCCTGGGTAGATTCAGTTTTAAATTTATAAGAAACTGCCAAACATTTTCAAACTGGATGTACAATTTTACACTTCCATACAGGGTGAAAGACTTCCAGTTGTTCGATGTTATCACCAACATTTAGTATTGTTAATATATTAAAGTTTAGCCACTCTCATGAATTTATTTCCTCATATTTTCTGTTGTGAGATATCTCTCTTCTTTACCCTATGTTTTAATTAAATTATCTTTTTATTGATATTTTATTATTGATATATTTATACTATTTCAATATAGAAATTCTTTGTCAGATAGGTACTAAAAATATTTTCTATGAGTATGTGACTTGAGTTTTGATTTTCTTTGGATGTCTTTTGATAAGAATTTTGTGATTTTTTTTTTAATTCCATCCCTCAGGTTGGAGTGTAGTGGATGATAATAGTTTACTGCAGCTTCCAACTCCTGGAGTCAAGTGATTCTCCTGCTTCAGTTTCCTAAGCACCTGTTACTACTATAGGCATGTGCTACTATGTCTAGATAATTAATTTTTTATTTTTATTTTTATTTTTGGTGGAGACCCATTTAGCTGTTTCCCAGGCAGTTCTCAAACTCGTGCCACAGCCTCCTGATAGCTGGAATTACAGGTACAAGCCGTCAAGAGATTTTTTAATTTTCATGAATCATAATGAATCTCTTTTTTCTCTTTGTTTTTTGTTTGGTAACATCTGTAAGTGTATCTAAAGTTTATTTATCACTAAAAGTACCTATCTGGATCTTTTTTCCAGTCTAAAAGTCTCTGCCTTTATGTGGACTATTTTGCCTATATATATTTAATATAATTGTTTATATGGTTGGATGTAGGTCTATCATTGTGCCAGTCAACCTCTATTTGTCTTACTTTTGTTGTTCTCGTGCTGCATTTCTCATTTTGTCTTTCTTTAATTAAATAGTCATGGTATGTATTTTAATTCCTCTAGTGGCCTTTTCACGATATATATTTTTATTATTAGATTTTTAGTAGCTACTTTGGGAATTATAATATGTGGTCACATCACATAAAATTTAAGAATTTTCCAGATAACTTCCACTTGCCTTCTAGCCTTTGTGTTATTGTTTTTATATATTTACAACTATCTACCTAATAAATCCTATTACAGTGCTACTATTTTTATTTGGTTTTAGATAATTGGCTTCCTTCAGATAAAATTTAAGGAGATAAAAAAGGAAGTTTGTTACATTTATCAGCATACCAGCCACTTCTGTAAAAACAGTTTTCATCTACTAGTACTCTATTTTATTTTAAAGAAGTTTTTCTTATTATACAAATCTTTTAATTAACTGTTTCAGCTTTTGTTTGACTTATATATTTTCCTTTATTTAAGATTCATAGTCCTGTGTTGCTTCTTGTTCAATGCCTGAAAAGCGTTGAATCATTTATTTTATCCAGATGTATGAATGTTTTTAGTGGAGGTCTAGTCTGGCTACCAGTCAGGGCTGGTCATGGCAGGAAGTAGAATACATCATTTTTATTTTATAATCACAAATGATTCTTATCACTCTACTGTAAGGAACAATGGCAAAAAAAGAAGATCTGCAAATGGCCCTGAACTTCTAATTCTAAAGATTACACATGAATTAATTACTGGAACTGTGTGTATGAAAAGGGGCTAATTTAACATGTTTTGTCAGTAAGAAATAAGACAAATAATTTAGGCATATTTCTTTTTATAAGATAAATGAGACTTGAGTTCCTGTTATTAGATCCTTCTGCAAAAATAAAAGAATTCTTTTTTTTTTAAAGATTATACATGACTTTCTTTGTACAAGTCAGTAGACAATGCTCATAGGAGGCAGTTTCTACTGTAAAGCATAATACAAGATTAATATTACTAAGAAACAAGTGTGGACCAGGTTATGAGTCTGATAAATTTTGCATACTTTAAGTCACTAAATTTTTAGCATTTCTATTTTATGCATGAGAAAACTGAGGATCAAAGATGTTCACAATCTTTTTTGGTCACCAGTTTATAGATATAAAGCTGGAATTAGACAATCGCTTTAAAATTAAAGTACATTTGAAACTAATTGACTGTGAATAATTTCTAATGATATTATAACTAGGCAAATGCTTTAGCTAGGATAGAACAAGATTACAAGAAAAAAGAGAATTGAGACATTACTAATGTGGTTATAAGAAAACAATAAAGCTCTAGCTAAGAGTTGCCAATTCAAATTCCTTCATAGTCCAGGAAAATGCAACCCTACATAAATGCAGTTTTGTCTTTCTTTTTCTTGTTTTTTTTTTTTTTTTTTTTTTTTTTTGGTATTAGTAAAGAAAACAGGCCCACCTGTAGCCATTTTGCTTTCCATAGGCTGGTGTCTGTTCCATTCTTTCCAACATTTTTCAATAGTTTTCAAACAGTTCTTGATGGAGACAAAGCAATGCTGAGAAATTGCCTGAGAAATGGTCATAGAGGAGGTGGTGGGAGGGAAGGTAGAAATCCTACTTATTTTTCTTCAAATAGATCTGCTCCACTTTTATATATTTGGTATTTTACTCTTTTTTTTTTTGTAGAAAGAATTTTGCTGCTTAAAAAAATCAAAACCACTGAACAATGGAATCAAGGGGCTTTCAGATACTTCAGATCCACTTCTAGGGTTGACCCTACTAGCTCAGTGGAAGTATTCTGGGAGGTAGCAGTGGCTTGGGAGAAGAAGGTCAGCCAGTATAAAGTCGTTTTATAAAGTACTTCCTATTTTAAATCATAGAGAAATATGGCCTGTGAGGTCAGATAATAGACTTTAAAGAGCTGTGGTACCTACAGAAAGTGACTGACTACTGCAGGAAGTAAGCTGGTTGGAACACCAGGATGTCGTGTCCTGAATTAGTCTTTCTAACCACCTCCACCCTTAAGCAGAAAAAAATAAAAATAAAAATAAAAATATTTCATAATGCCAGCTTCAAAAGCAGAGGACTCCCATGTATGCATTTTTAAAATGGAAAGCTTTCAAAAATATTTGCAAGAAAAATTATGCCATTATTCACTGGGGAATATTCAGGATATAGCTTATTTGTCTATCTGCTCAGTACCTAGAGCAAATTGAATTTTCTAACTTGAAGGATGTAGAGTTTTCTGAGACTAGGATAACTGAAACATAGTTTTTCATTCTAGACCTAAACTTCATGTTGTTGTTTTTTGTTTTGTTTTGTGTTTTGAGACTCTACCATCTCAGCTCACTGTAACCTCCACCTTTTGGGTTCAAGAGATTTTTGTGTCTCAGCCTCCTGAATAGCTGGGATTACAGGCATATGCCACAACACCTGGCTAATTTTTATATTTTCAGTAGAGACATGCCACGACGCCTGGCTAATTTTTGTATCTTTAATAGAGACTGGGTTTCATCATGTTAGCCAGGCTGGTCTTAAACTCCTGACCTCAAGTGATCTGCCTGTCTTGGTCTTCCAAAGTGCTTGAAATACAAGTGTGAGCTACTGCACCCAGCCTATGGTTTTTACTTCAGTTACTTTAATGTATACATTTAATTTAGTGATTATTATTTATATATTTTTAAATATATATCTTTAAAAATAAGAGTTAGTTGGACAATAAAAGATATTAAATTTCAAGGTGTATAATATCCCTAATATCTGTCCTGTTTTCTTTAAGCTTGACAATGAAAGCCTTCTTTAAACTCAGATTAAATTACTGAAAACTCATTTACTGTACTTTTTTGAGACCGGAGATTATCTTGCATGGTGCAAAGCTGTTATGGTTTCTGGTGGGGCTCCAGGAACAACATAAATATTTTTATTCTCCTGTCTTCCAAAGAGATGATGTGAGTAACAGGACATGGATATAAGATTAAAAGTTTCCTAGGTTAGTTCTTGATGTACTTATATTTGGGAAAATTGCAGAGATCCACAATTAGGATAATTTCCTTGAGAAGTGCCTCAGTCTCCTTTCTCTCTTTCATTATCCTTTCTACCTATTAGTAGTTATGTATTGCTTTGGGGGCAGATAATACTGGGAGATTTGTTATATTCTAAAAGTTAGGGTAAAGTTCTTTAATCTTTCCACTGCTAGCATTTTCCAAAGCACATTGTAAGTATAGTGCTTAGACATTTTTGTTTAAAATTGATAGATTCTGGCTCAGGAAAGGGTGATAATCCAATAGTTTCATATAAATCTAGCATAGAATCAGGATAAAAAAAAACAAATTAAAAACTTCCTGCAACCTGTCAGTGTGAATCTATTATATTAGCAAAGATTCATGGAATTAAGTTATATTTAATTTAAAATTTTGAATTTAAAAAACAATAATATTTCATTTTAATTGTTAAGTAAATTTTGGTGTCAAAGAGTAAGATTTGTAAATAATTTTCATTACAATTTTGCCAAAATATTACAAGCATTTAATTAAATTCAGTGTATTCAAATCTCTATGCAATTTGCAGGAAATAAAAAGAAAGTGAACTGTATTTGTTTTGGCAGAGGGCTACAGATAAACTTAGAGATAGGCGTGCAACCAAGTATTTACAATGCAATATGGACATCTCTGTATAAAGGTGTACATATGCAATAGTAGACTATGAAGATATGAAACAATGAAGTCTACCAAGGCTGTCAACTGAGCATTTCCCAGGGAGGATGCTCTTGAATAGAAATTAGAAGTAAGAGTTATGAGCATATGCAAGGTCATGACAATGTTTTTTAAAAATATCAAGTTCAGAGAACATGTAGTAGAGAATACCAAGAATAAAAAGAAAAGATATTGAGTAAAAGATAGAAGTACAAATGATGCCAATGCAAATGAGAAGTTAATGAAAAAGCCGGGCACATGTTAAGAAGGATCTTTTATAAAATATATTAATTAGATATTTTACAGTAATACAATGCTAATTCATTCAACTGAAAAATATTTTAATATAGTTTTTTCCATGTAAAATGCCCTTACTCTAGATGAATAAAAAACTATTTGAAGAATAATAATTAATGACAAATTCTAAAAACACATGTAGTTCTTGACTTATAATTGTTTGACTTACTGATTTTCAACTTCACAATAGTGTAAAAGAAATATGCATTCAGCAGAAACCACACTTCAGGTACCCATACAAACATTCTGTTTTTCACTTCCAGTACCATATTTAACAAATGACATGAGCTATTGAACACTTTATTACAAAATACACTTGTGTTAGATGATTTTTGCCCAATAGTAGAATGTGTATAAAGTAAGTATTCTGCTCATGTTTATGGTAGGGTAGGCTAAGCTACGATGTTCAGTAGATTAGGTGTTTTAAATACATTTTTCACCTACATTATTTTCAACTTACAATGCGTTTATCAGAATATAAACCCATCATCAATTGAAGAGCATCCATGCTAGTTAGAATCTGGGGACAATAAGACTTTTTCCTGGAAGAAAAGTTAAAAGGAAGTTGAATTAATGCTGCTTTTGTAATTTTATTTCCGAATACATGAATTTATAAGCAAATATACTCTGATCAAACAATTTATTTTATCTTCATTTTCAACTGGTCACTATGAATCAAAAGCTAGCATTTCCCCTGATCCCAAAGGAGTGAGTTAAACCTTACAAAGAACTGATTGCTCAGCTCACATGAACTGAAATTATATTGTAAAATATTAATATGAATATTACTGAAGGTGTCTATAATGTTTTGTTTCCTTCAAATATAAAACTTATATCACAAAAATATTAAATCTTTTTTTCTTAGACAATATCAAAAATTAAACAATACAAAGCGAAATAGTACCTAAAATGCTACTACTCTAGAGGTAATAATCATTATTACTTTTATGAAATGAACTTTTATTCTTAAAAAACTTAATTTTTTAAAAATTTGATAATTCAGTACTGTTTTATAATTGGATTTATTTTACTTAAGATTATATGCTAAATAATTTTCTTGACCATTAAATATATCTCAAAACATAATTTAAAGTAATTGTTTAATATTCCATTACATTGATGTAATAATCCTCTGTTGTAGGTTACTTAGTTTATTTAAAAAATATCACTACCTTAAATATAGCTAAGATGAAGAAATTGGTGATTATTTTTTTAGAATAAATTTCCGCAAAAGGAATTACTAGATATTTAAGTGTTTAAACTTCTGATTTTTTTCCAAATACTCCACAGAAATATGTCATAAATTTACATTCTAAATACCTTTATCCCTTAATTTATCTGAACTTAAAAAACAAAAAATTGCATCATTAATAGATGCCAAAACTAGTGGGTTATCCTTTGATGAGAAATAAAGTATTTAAAAATAGAAAATATCCCTTTCAAATTTGTATTTTAGGCCAAAAAAGTAATTTTACAAAGGAAAACCTGACAGATATAACTTCAACAAAGAATTAAAGTTAATATCACCAGTAATGGGATAAAACTGTAAGAGTCAGTAAAAAGCCCAATCTCAATTCCATGGTATTCCTACCAATAATACACCTAACCTGAATCTCAGACAACCAAATAGAGAGGAATTCTAAGCAAACTAGCTAATAAGGTTGAGAAATGGCAAAGTCAAGAAAGATAAAGGAAGGGGCAGTGTAAGAATGTGGAGGGAGGCAGATAGAGGAAAACATACAGAGAGAGAGAGAGAGAGAGAGAGAGAAAATGATAATAAAGTAAATGGAAGAAAAGGTAAACAACTGCCAAATATGTGTGGAAGGTTTTTAGCAGTTACTTTTACTATTGCAAGTTTTCTGTAAATGTAAAATTAAATCAAAATTTGAAAGTACAAAAATGGTCAATGTGGTAGAAGCAAACCATACTTATTTAAAAAAAAAAAAAAACACCCAATCTGGTTAAATGTTTCATACTACAGGTGAGCCTCACTTTGCCCAGTATTCTAAGACCTTAAATTAACCATGCAAGCTAAAGACATGCAAAAAATTCTCAATGATCAATGAAAAAAATTGTGATTTTTCTATGACCTTTGCCTTTTTGTCCAAACATTAAAAACTGCTTTACTACTAGTTAAAAACACATAGGCAAATGGAAAATAAAACCTAAACTCATATTTATTTCAGAAATAAATATTTATAAATATTTATAACTGTAATTTAAATCATTAGAAACATTGAGAATGAAAGTGTTTATTTCGTAAAAACTTGTCAAAAGTAGTTTAAAAAGTGTTTGCCTCCAGCCTGGGCAATAGAGCAATACCCCATCTCTAAAGAAAAAGAGAATGGGTGGATGTTTGCCTTTCTATGACTTGGCAAGTTATCATTTTCTTTTCTAAGTTTGGATTACCTTCTAACATTTTATCCCTTGCATGCACTTTCAATGCTGTAAAGTATCTCCAAGTGTTCCATTAATAAAAAGATTTTTGCTGGCATCATTTCCTCTGGGATGTCTTCATCATTTTGTCATGACTTACTTTCCTCACTTACGTTGATAATTTCAACTTCATTAAGTCCCTTTGGTTGTATAACTAGAGACTTTTAAATGATAACAAACAACATTTCCAGAGTCAAGTATAGCTTATTTGACAGCATATTTACATTCTATTCAAGTTTACTTCCAGCATTATCTTGTTTCTTTGCTAACATTCTCTTCTTTACTGGAGACTTTTCTATTTTGATTTTTTTTTTTAATGTCAAATGGATTTATCATTAGGAGACAAGGAGGCAACACTGTATGTATCACTCTCTGCACATGAACTAAATAGGAAATGCGCAATGACCAATCACTGATAGACACAGAATAAAGTGATTAGTTACTGATCACAATTTGCATTTGTTATAATTTGTGGACTAAAAAGATAGCAGAGTAGTTTGTACTTTATGCATTTACTTAGTTATCGCATTGTGGTAACAAATTTGAACCTTGATGTTGGAAGACTGGTGTTATTAAACTAAAACATAGAGACTGAGTTTGTGCATATCAGAACCATACAAAGCAAGGACTGTCTATAACCCCCTTTATGATGTTACTAGGGAGATGGCTTTACTTTGATAATAATGTCATTTTCAAGTAGATAAAAATATTTCAAAAATTACTTGATGTGACATGTTTGAGTTCTTACCACTTTTATGTGGCTACTGTGGGTTTCCAGAAACTCAATGTGGATCAGAAAACCAAGGTTTTATTTCTATTCCTACTACTAGTGTATCACATGACATGATAAACCCACATAAATTCCTTTAAACTCTTAAATGTCTGAGAAGAAAAACTGATATACATTTTTTTTCTGGCACAGTTTTATTTAACTCCTGATTTTCTGGCATTATTATTTATAGCTGTCTTTTCACTGTCAAAATAGTACTGATTTGAAGAATAAATTACATAGCTAGGGTCCACCTTATTATTTTCCTCAAAAGTTTTATGTCTCTATGCTAAACTAGAAATATTATTTTTGACATAGTAGCATTGGTATTGCAATGCTATAATTGCTATCTACAATTACAAGGACATTCAACATGCTAGTTAAAAAGTAAAAATAAATTTAGAAATTATTTCTAAATGTATTCCATGAATTCCTTAATTTTTCTGTACATCATACATTTTTGCAAGTCATATTAATTTTTATTGGCAAAAATTAATCTTGTATTCTCAAACAAAAACTTATTTTTATCACTAAAAGGATAAAGGTGTAAGTCACTTGGCATTAATAAGCATATAAGCATTTATAATAAGCATATGAGCATTTATAATAAGCTTATAACATACATATAATAACCACCAGTGACCTGCCCTATGTGACAGAGCCAACAAACACATATAGAGAACTAATCTAAAGCCAAAAGTTTTGTACCTTCCTGATCATCCCTGTTGACCAGTCTGAATTCAAAAATGTAATTATATACCAGTATATGAATTGAATCATGTTTTTAAGAAAATATTTAGATATTTTTATGTTGTTGAGAAAAATAGGATAACTTTAGGAGAAAGAGGTTTGCTTTATTTTATATACCAGAATCTGCTCTAGTAATTTTATTGTAATTATTGCCAACATTTACCTCAAATGATAAACATGTATTAAAATACTAAAAATCTTTCCACAGATCTCTGGTTTCCAAATATGAATTTTTAACACAAAAACCCCCGATTATACCTTTTAACATTTACTGTAATCAACATTCAAGCTGAGAAATGTTGTATGTAATTTGTGAACAACTCATCACAAATTTAAGCATGATACCTACATTAAGCTTTAACTTAAATCCTGAAAAACAAACAAGCAAAAAAAAAAAACCAGAATGTTTATCTGAATGTCTTTATTTCATATCTAATATTTTAATATATTTTATTTGAGACACAATCTTTCTGATCTTTCTAATCAAATGCAAATATTTTAAATACTGGATTGAAAGTCAAAATCAATGACATATGAACAGATTTTCCTTTGTCGATTTTGTCTCCTGACAAAATAGTTTTACTTTCTTGTGAATTTATTGATAGGATGATTTCGAATTTTCATGTGCTGCTTCATTCAACGTTTAAATATTACCTTTACTAAAAAGAAAAAAAGTTATATGGACATAGATATCTCGTGAAAATGCCAAGTTACATATATCTCATCATATTTAATATTATTTAATTTTTATAATTAAAATGTAGGGCCAAAGGTTAATATATTGTATGAAGTTATCACCCATATTAGAGTAATTATATTATACTTCAAATTTTTTTTTCAATATCACATTTTGACAAACTTTTTGGTTCAATTATTTCAAATACTTTTAAAAATATATTTATTTTAATATCACATTTGGCCAAACTTTTTATTTATTTTTAAAACATTTTATTTAATCCAATTTATCTAAAACATTATCAGTTCAACATTTAACCAATGCTAAAAATTATTAATGAATATGTTACATATATTTTTACATACTAAGTCTTCAAAATCCAGCATATACCTCACATTTAGAGCATGTCTCAATCTGGACTAGCATAGTTCAAGTTCTTCACCCTGTGACACAGCTTATCCTTTCATGGAAGCCAGACTTTTTTGATAGAATAGATGTGTATGCATGCAATATATTGTAAGTCTGGTAATCTTCAATTATTCAATCAGACATTCTCAGGTGTGTTTATCTTTAAATATTTGATTTGACCTCCCTTATCACAATTTTTCAGCATTTTTGAACAGTGGATGGTACAGAAAAGAACATTGCACGTTACCTGGCTTGGATAAACCAAGTAACTTTTCTCTGACTCTGGTCTTCCAAGTGTTGAATGGAGACATCAGATTAAGTTATTTCCAATGTTCCTATGTTTTAAAGGTTAGTAAGAATCTCAGTGGCATTCCTAAATCCAACAGTTACTAAAGAGTTATGTATGATCATTATTGTTTTGTGTTAGATTTTTATTTTTTAATGTATTTACTTAAAAATTCAGAATTCTTATGTATTCCCTCTATGTTAAAAATGTGTGCTTTGAATGAAGAGACCCCCCCGAAACAGGCTTTGTGTGAGCACCACACCTCACCATGGGTGCAGGTGGGCTAAGGCTAAAAAGGGCATTAGCAAAGGGCAGTGGGATAGGAGTTGGTTTCATAGGTTTGGGGTGGCAGTGAAAAGTTACAGAGTAAGATCAGTTACAGTGGTGAGGGTAGGGGCAAGGAGTATACATTACCGTAAGTTCAGTTACAAAGGTGGCTGGGATAAGAGTACTTAAGATGGTAGGGTGGGGTGAGGAGCATTCACATTATCATATAACAGTTAAGATGGCAGGGTGGGGTGAGGGGAAGCTCAGCTGGCAGATCAGGGATAAAGGATTGCAATGCGGTGGGGCGGTGTGGGGGCGAGGCAGGGGTTTAAAGATGTCAGTAGAGGCAGGCAGGACTTAAGACTTTCTGGATCCAGGTCCAGGCTTGCACATGGAGACCTAACACTCTAAATATTACCAAGCATCTCTGAGAAATCATAAAAATATCTAAATTTTCATAAGGTTTACTATCAGTAATAACATTGTATTGAATAGTCTATATGACTTACATTGTCTCTCTTTATTCTTTCAATGTTTCCAGTGATGGAAATATAATTTTTATACCTGTTTTACAAAAATAAAGACAAAAAAGAAAATGAAACATAAAGAGACTAAATAATAATTTGATGTCACATAGCTAGTAAGTTGCACTGTGAGGATTCAAGCCCTTAAGCACTGAATTACAATATGTGGAATGGGAGGGACAGTGAATGGAAGATTTTAATTTATTCAAGAACATTTTAATATATATTAAAGTATTAAGGCAATTTTCTCTAAGCTTGTGTATTAGTCTATTTATGCTGCTAATAAAGACATACCTGAGACTAAGTCATTTTAAAAGGAAAGAGGTTTAATTGACTCACAGTTCAGCATAACTGGGGAGGCCTCAGGTGACTTACAATCATGGCAGAAGGGGAAGAAGACACATCATTTGTCACAGGCTGGCAGCAGGGAGAAGTGCCAAGCAAAGGGGGCAAAGCTCCTTATAAAACCATTGGATCTCGTAAGAACTGACTCACGATACACATGTAATATCCACCAATGACCTGCCCTATGTGACAGAGCCAACAAACACATATACAAAACTAATCCATAGCCAAAAGTTTTAATAAATAAATACATTTTTTTTTTAAAAAAAACAACCCTTTGGCATATTTCAGGATGACTATTCTGAGAAACTGCAGATACAAGAGTGACTCTGACAAGCTGTACTTCTCTAAAAGAAACTTAAACCTACAAAGGTAACAAATGTCATGAAAATCTCATGAACTAGGGAAGATGTTATCATAGGAAAGGTTACTGAAGGATAATGCTTAGGTCAGATAGACTTTGTAAAAGGCTACCACAGATGCTTCTGATAGGCTACTCTCAGACAACTTTTATTACCTGAGAAGCTTTTTATCTGCTTAACAAGACAGCCTTTGTTTGCCATACATTTCCTCCCTTTACGTACCCATAACCTGTTGCCCCCTCCCCAACAGAAGTCCCAAGTCCCTGTTTCTCTGTAGCTCAGAGATATATATACTTCAATCTGCTGGCTCTTCTTCAAGTCTCGTATTTTGTGAGATACCACTGTGTATGCACATAATAAATTTCTTGTCTTTTCTCCTGTAGTCTGTCTACTGTCAGTTTATTTCACAGATTCAATTACTGAACCTCCAGAGAGTAGAGAGAAAGACTTCTCTCTCATCTACAGATGCTTTCTAGCTGCCAAATCTGGGATATCACAAAAGTCTGAATAGTTAATTCAAGTATTAAATTTATTGTGCCAATATTTAATTAAGCCAGTGCAATTTTAAGAACGTGAAACATCTTAAAATAAATACATCTTGATTTTCCAAAAATAAGTTAAAATTTACTTCATCTCAAATAAAAATGACAAAAAGAAAGGACTTATTTTAACAGTGTAGCACATCCAACTTATGATATATTCGGTCTTGTCATAATTTTTAGCACAATCAGTTTCATCAGTAGCTAAATAAACAGATTGCTTTAAGAGTTGTAGTAACCACTCAAATCTAGACTTTGCTTATTGCTATTGTTACCTTTTCTCCTAGCCTCAAATTATTGTCCTATCCTAAAAACCAAACAAACAAACAAAAAACCTATTGTACTTCTTAGCAATTTTATTTTTTAAAAACATCAAGTAGAGCAACACAACTTCATCTATGGAACTTGATTCTACTGGGGAGGATAGACAATACTTTTAAAACTAAGTCATTTTAAACATATGACCTTGGATGTATTGCCCAGTAATTCCATGTCTTAAAGTGAAACTATTAGCTATGATTCTCCAACCCTGTCACTTACCCATATTAAATATCATACTGAATGGACAAAAACTGGAATCATTCCCCTTGAGAACTGGAAAAAGACGAAGATGCCCACTCTCACCATTCATATTCAACACAGTACTATAAGTGCTACCCAGAGAAAAAGCAAGAAATAAAAGGCATCAAAATAGGAAAAAAAGAAGTCAAACTATATGGACGGTATGATTCAATACCTAGAAAACCCTAAAGACTCTGCCAAAAGGCTCCTGGAACTGATAAAATACTTCAGTAAAGTTTCAGGACATAAAATCAATGTACAGGAATTAGTAGCATTTCTATAAACCAATAATATTCAAGCCAAGACCCAATCCAAAAATGCAAACCCATTTACAATAGCCACAAAAAAAAAATAAGAAATACATCTCACCAAAGACATGAAAGATCTCTACAAGAAGTACAAAACACTGTTAAAGAAATCATAGATGGCACAAACAAATGGAAAACATCCTGTGCTCATGCATTTGAAGAATGAATGTTGTCAAAATGGCCATACTCCCCAAAGCAATGTACAGATTCATTGCTATTCCTATCAAACTATCAATATCATTTTTCAGAAATCCAAAAAGAAAATTCTAAAATGTAGAAGGAACTTAAAAAGAGCCCAGATAGCCAAAGAAATCCTAAGCAAAAAGAACAAAGTTGGAGACATCACATTGCCCAACTTCAGACTATACTATAAGGCTACAGGAAGCAGAATAGCACAGTACTGGTACAAAAAAATGAATAAATAAATATGGCCACATTGACCAGTGGAACAGAATAG
This sequence comes from Cheracebus regulus, assembly GCA_963574635.1. Lineage (NCBI taxonomy): Eukaryota > Metazoa > Chordata > Mammalia > Primates > Pitheciidae > Cheracebus > Cheracebus regulus. The sequence continues at coordinate 44,198 of CAUYQU010025887.1, forward strand.
AGAACCCAGAAATAAAGCTGCACACCTACAGCCATATGATATTCGACAAAGTTGACAAAAGCAAGCAATGAGGAAAGGACTCCCTATTCAATAAACAGTGCTAGGATAGCTGACTAGCCATGTGCAGAAGAATGAAACTGTACCCCTAACTATCACTGTTTACAAACATTAACTCAAGATGGATTAAAGATTTAAATGAAAGACGTAAAACTATAAGAATCAAAGAAGAAAACCGCACAAACATCATTCTGGACATCAGCCTTGGGAAAAAATTTGTGACAAAGTCCTCAAAAGCAATTGTAAAAACAAAAATTGACAAGAGGGACCTAATTAAACTAAAGAGCTTCTGCACAGCAAAAGAAACTATAAACACAGTAAACACTTGACCTAGAGAATGGGAGAAAATATTTGAAAACTATGCATTTGAAAAAACTTTAATATTCAGAATTTATAAGTAACTTATTTCAAAAAGCAGAAACCGATCTCATTTTTTTTTAAAAAGGTAAAAACAAACACATTTCTTAAAAGAAAACATACAAGTGACCAACAAATATTGGGGGGGGAAAATGCCCCAAATATACGGAGTAACACAAATCAAAACCGCAATGAAATACCATCCCACACCAGGCATTATGCACTGTTGGTGAGAATGTAAATTAGTTCAGCCACTGCTGAAAGCAATTTGGAAATTTTTCAAAGAACTTGAAACAGAACTTCCATTTGACCCAGCAATCCCATTACTAGGTACATATCCATAAAAACACAAAAAGACACATGCATTCATATTTTCGTCACGGCACTATTCATCATAAAAAAGACATAGAATCAACCTAGGTTCCCATCAATGGTGGACTGGATAAAGAAGATGTGGTACATATACATCATGCAATGTTATGCAGCCACAAAACACAAAATTCCATCCTTTGCAACAACATGGATGCAGTTGGAGGCCATTATCCTAAGCAAATAAGAGCAGAAAGAGGAAACCAAATACCACATGTTCTCGCTTGTAAGTGGGAGCTGGTTATTCGTGGACGTAAAAATGGCAATAATAGATGTTGGGGACACTGGAGTGGGGAGGGAAGAGTAGGATAAGAGTTGAAAATCTACCTTTGGATACTCTGTTAATTACCTGGATGACAGGATCATTTGTACCTCAAACCTCAGCATACAATATGCCCAGGTAACAAACCTGCACATGTACCTTCTGAATCTAAAATAAAACTAAAAAACAAACAAACAAAACATATTTTACTGGAACATTAAACAAAAACTTCCACTTAAGAAAAGAATACTGAATTATTGAAAGCAATATACTTTTCTACTTTAATTCATCCCAAACCCCCAATGGGAGTGCCCTTCCTGTGCAATATATAAACTTGCCTATCTTCCAAATTTATTTGAGCATTATCTCTTCGGTAAGGCCTTCATTGAAAGTATTATATTTCTTCTCTGGCATTGCACTGTTTGATTTTCTATTTTCTTGAAACACCATGTAGTATACTTCTTAAAATAAGCAGAGTATCTGATAGGGTCTTGTGCTAATGATAAACAGTTATTAGTATTTTTAAAATAGCCTAACAAAATGACAATGCTAAAATGGTCCAGGAGTGCTGGAAGCAATGACAGAAATTTGTTCTTAAATAACAATTATTTTTATTAAGTTCACATTTTTATAATTTTAAAATGAACAGATTAAACAGCATACTTTAATTATTTGAAATCCCTGAATTGTATATTTTCCATGTCCCACATTCATGATCATTTAGAGTTGTTTTCTCTTTTTATACATTCTTCGGTCCTCACTTGATCAAATGCTTTCACTTCCTGAACTCAGAGTATGTAATGTAAATCTAATATTCCTGGAAGAAAATCTCAAAAATAATTCACAAATCAAGATTGTCTTTATACTTCTTCAGCTAATGTTGATTACTTGCTTGAAATATGCTTTCTGACCTTCTTGATTAGAGTCAATAACTGTTTTCAGAGGAGGTAATTGAGTCTAATCTGTGCAATAGCTTAGAATTGGACAGCTGAACAGCATTTTTAATCCAAAAACAGTAAAAACATGACTGTTCAACTTTTTTATACATGTCACTATCTCAGCAAGAGCTTTTATAGTTTTTATTGTTCAGTAATTTTCCAAAGATTCAGAGGACCCCAGGCCTTAAAAGCTCTTTTTCCATTTTAAAAAATATTATTTTCATTTGAAGAGACTTTGCAGACCTATTTCTTGTTAGGGGACTTGGAAATATACTTGGAGACCCCTTGAAAGCAAGAAGTAGCATAGCAAAATGAAGAAAAATAGATGAAATCAAGCTGCTTTGCTTACATTCTGTATTGAAATGTTGCAGTAGCTGGACAGAGCACAGTGACAAAAATGTGAGGAAGATATACTGAGAATTCAAATCACATTATGTCTGAAAATCTGTATATAAGCAGGTAGCAAAATGAAGGACCTGAAATGTATTATGAACATTGTATAACAGACTCTGTTATTTTTCATAAATATGCAACAACAATATGGCTATTACTATGCTTATTGTCAAGTAAAGATGCTATCCCAGGGAAGATACAGACCTAAGGCAACACCTTGCTAAAGTTAAATGGTATCTTCTTGCTATCAATTGTTTATTTCCCTTAAGAAACAATTAGTTGATATTTAAAACAAGAGTAATGTGGCTTCAAAGCACTGACCTTTTATCCTAGGACACCATTTACATATCCGTTGGTGTTAGGACAGACTTTCCATTCCTAGAAATGATAAAGACATGAGTAAAAAACTCAGTGAGTCAACATGTTATTGGAGCCAGATGCTTCATTGAAACGTAAGTCTAATGAAATCCAGTTTTATGAGATTTTGCCTGATTTTTGTTTTGTTCATTACTAAAATTTTGTCTGGTTGTTACTTTACAACTGAACCCTACACTATTCTCTACATTCACCATGAAGCACTCTTATAAATTCTACATGCTGTAAATAAGATTTTCCCAATGTTTTCCTCAGTGCTACATGCATGAGGAATGTTTCCCAAACAATTGACACACCTTTATGAATAAATACCAAGTGCAGGTTCAGCCTTCTACTTGAAATCTAAGCAACCTTATAGACTTCTTATGGAAATAATGTTGCATCTTTAAATATGCAACATTATTTAAATAAATTTACCATTGGTAGTTTAGATGTCTAATGAAAAGTCAATCATTACTCCTGTATTGCTTTATAAATCTATTTTCCTTTTTTATCATATTTTCTTTTATTTTGTTATACTGAGATGCATGTGCAGAATGTGCAGGTTTGTTACATAGGTATACATGTGCCATGGTGGTTTGCTGTACCCATCAACCTGTCATCTACATTAGGTATTTCTCCTAATGCTATCTCTCCCTTTGTCCCCCAACCCCCAACAGGCCCCGGTTGTTCCCCTCCCTGTGCCCATATGTTCTCACTGTTTAACTCCCACTTAAAAGTGAAAGCATGCAGTGTTTGGTTTTCTGTTCCTGTGGGTTTTTTTGCTGAGCATGATGGTTTACAGCTTCATCCATGTTCCTGCACAGGAAATGAACTCATTCTTTTCTGTGGCTGCATAGTATTCCATGGTGTATATGTGCCACATTTTCTTTATCCAGTCTAACACTGATGAGCATTTGGGTTAGTTCCAAGTATTTGCTATTGTGAATAGTCCTGCAATAAACATATGTGTGCATGTGTCATTATAGTAGAATTATTTATAATCCTTTGGGTATATACCCAGTAATGGGATTGCTAGGCCAAATGGTATTTCTAGCTCTAGATCCTTGAGGATCACCACATGGTCTTCCACAATGGAACTAATTTACACTCCCACCAACAGTACAAAAGCATTTCTATTTCTCCACATCCTCTCCGAGTCTGTTGTTTCCTGACTTTTTAATGATCCTCATTCTAACTGGTGTGAGACATTATCTCATTGTGGTTTTGATTTGTATTTCTCTAATTACCAATGATGATGAGCTTATTTCATATGTTTGTTGGCTCCATAAATGTCTTCTTTTGAGAATTGTCTGTTCATATCCTTTGCCCATTTTTTGATGGGGTTTATTTTTTAATTATAAATTTGTTTAAGTTCCTTGTAGATTTTGGATATTAGCCCTTTGTCCAGATAGATTGCAAAAATTTTCTCCCATTCTATAGATTGTCTGTTCACTCTGATAATAGTTTCTTTTGCTGTGCAGAAGCTTTTTAGTTTAATTAAATCCCATTTGTCTATTTTGGCTTTTGTTACCATTGCTTTTGTTGTTTTAATCATGAAGTTTTTACCCATGCCTATTTCCTGAATGGTATTGCCTATGGTTTCTTCTAGGATTTTTATGGTATTAGGTCTTATGTTTAAATCTTTAATCCATCTGCAGTTAACTTTTGTATAAGGTGTAAGGAAGGGATACAGTTTCAGCTTTTAGCACATGGCTAGCCAGTTTTCCCAACACCATTTATTAAATAGGAAATCCTTTCCCCATTGCTTGTTTTTGTCAGGTTTTTCAAAGATCAGATGGCTGTAAATATGTGGTGTTATTTCTGAGGCCTCCGTTCTGTTCCATTAGTCTACATCTCTGTTTTGGTAACAGTACCATGCTGTTTTGTTTACTGTAGCCCTGTAATATAGTTTGAAGTCAGGTAGCATGATGCCTCCAGCTTTGTTCTATTTGCTTAGGATTGTCTTGGATATCCATATGAAATTTGAAGTAGTTTTTTCTAATTCTGTGGAGAAAGTCAATGGCAGCTTGATGGGAATAGCATTGAATCTATAAATTACTTTTGGCAGTATGTCCATTTTCACAATATTGATTCTTCCTATATATGAACATGGAATGTTTTTCCATTTGTTTGTGTCCTTGCTTTTTTTCTCTAGCAGGGGCTTGTAGGTCTCCTTGAGAGATCCTTCACATCCATTTTAAGTTGTATTCGTAGCTATTTTTTTTTTGTAGCAATTGTGATTGGGAGTTTGCTCATGATTTGGCTCTCTGTCTATCGTTGGTGTATTGGAATGCTTGTGATTTTTGTACATTGATTTTGGATGCTGAGACTTTGCTGAAGTTACTTATAGCATAAGGAATTTTTGGGCTAAAACGTTGGAGTTTTCCAAATATACAGTCATGTCATCTGCAAACAGGGACAATTTCACTTCCTCTTTTCCTAACTGAAAACGCTTATTTCTTTCTCTTGCCTGATTGCTCTGGCTAGAACTTCCAATACTATGTTGAATAGGAGTGGTGAAAGGGCATCCTTGCCTTGTGCTAATATTCGAAGGGAATACTTCCAGCTTTTGCCCATTCAGTAAGATACTGGCTGTGGGTTTGTGATAAGTAGTTCTTGCTATTTTGAGATATTTACCATCAATACCTAGTTTATTGTGTGTTTTTAGCATGAAAGGGTCTTAAATTTTATTCAAGGCCTTCTCTGCATCTATTGAGATAATCATGTGTTTTTTGCCATTGGTTCTATTTATGTGATGGATTACATTTATTGATTTGCATATGTTGAACCAGTCTTGCATCTCATAGATGAAGCCAACTTGATTGTGGTGGATAAGCTCTTTAATGTGCTGCTGGATTTGGTTTTTAGTATTTTATTGAGGATTTTCACATTGACGTTTATCAGGAATAGTGGCCTGAAATCTTCTTTTGTGTGTGTCTGTGTCTGCCACGTTTTGGCATCAGGATGATGCTGGCCTCATAAAATGAGTAAGGGATAACTCCCTCTTTCTCTATTGTTTGGAATAGTTTAGAAGGAATGGTTCCAGCTTCCCTTTGTTCCTCTGGCAGAATTTGACTGTGAATTGTTCTGATACTGGGCTTTCTTTGGTTGGCAGGCTATTAATTACTGCCTCAATATCAGAACTTGTTTGTTGGTCTATTCAGGGATTCAGCTTCTTCTGATTTAGTCTTGTGAGTGTGTATGTGTTCAGGAATTTATTCATTTCTTCTAAATTTTCTAGTTTATTTGTGTAGAGATGTTTATAGTATTCTCTGATGGTAGTTTGTATTTCTGTGGGATCAGTGGTGATATCCCCTTTATCATTTTTTATTGTGTCTATTTGATTCTTCTCTCTTGTCTTCTTTGTTAGTCTGGCTAGCAGTCTATTTTGTTAGTCTTTTCAAAAAATTAGCTCCTGGATTCATTGATTTTTAAAGAGTTTTTTGTATCTCTATTTCCTTCAGTTCTGCTCTGTATTAGTTATCTCTTGTCTTCTGCTACCTTTTGAATTTGTTTGCTTCTGCTTCCCTAGTTATTTTACTTTGTGATGTTAGGGTGTCGATTTTAGATCTTTCTTACTTTGTTCTGTGGATATTTAGTGCTATAAATTTCCCTCTACACACTCCTTTAAATGTGTCCCAGAGATTCTGGTACATTGTATCTTTGTTCTCATTGGTTTCAAAGAACTTCTTTATTTCTGGCTTCATATTGTTGTTAACCTAGTAGTCATTCAGGAGCAGGTTGTTCAGTTTCCATGTAGTTGTGCAGTTTTGAGTGAGTTTCTGAATTCTGAGTTCTAATTTGCTTGCACTTTGGTCTGAGAAACTGTTTGTTATGATTTCCATTTTTTTGCATTTGCTGGGGAGTGTTTTACTTTCAATTATTTTGTTGATTTTAGAATAAGTGCTACGTGGTGCTCAAAAGAATGTATATTCTGCTGATTTGGGGTAGAGAGTTCTGAGCTGAGTTTACGTCCTGAATATCCTTGTTAATTTTCTGTCTTGTTGATCTAATATTGACAATGAGATGTTAAAGTCTCCCACTATTATTATGTGGGAGTCTAAGTTTCTTTGTAGGTCTTTAAGAATTTGCTTTATAAATCTGGGTGCTCCTGCATTGGGTGCATATATATTTAGGAAAGTTAGCTATTATTGTTACATTGATCCCTTTTCCATTATTTAATGTCCTTCTTTGTCTTTTTAAAATTTTTTTTGATTTAAAGTCTTTGTTGTTGTTGTTGTTTGTTTGTTTGTTTTTTGCTTTCCATTTGTTTGGTAAATCTTCTTTCATTCCTTTATTTTGAACCTATGTGTGTCTTTGCACATAAGATGAGTCTACTGAATACAGCACACCAATGGGTCTTGACTCTTCATCCAATTTGCCAGTCTGTGCCTTTTAATTGGGGCATTTAGCCCATTTACATTTAAGGTTAATATTGTTGTGTGTGAATTTGATCCTGTTATTATGATGCTAGATGGTTATTTTGCCCATTAGTTGATATAGTTTCTACATAGTGTTGATAGTCTTTGCATTTTGGTTTGTTTTTGCAGTGGCTGGTACCGGTTTTTCCTTTTCACATTTAGTGCTTCCTTCAGGCTATAAATCTATTTCTAATTGTTAAATTGTCTGTCACTTTGTGCTGGAGGTAGTGAAAGATTTTAGGAAAATCGGATTAATAGAAGCAATAATTTGGGGTGTTAAATTTGTGGAAAAACATTTCTGTAGTTAGGTCAGCCATGACAGTTAACAGTGATAAAGAACATTAGCTTAAATGCATGTGTGTGTGTGTGTGTGTATACATCAGTATATTCCCAAACATATGTAAGTGTGTATAGATTCTTATAAGTCTTCACATATATAGTAGTAGAAAATGACCTTGATTTTTGGGTTGATTCCAATTTTCTTCTGGTTGCCTTAATAGTTCTTTTTTCTGTAAACTTCTCAGCATCTCTTTATTAACTAAAAACTGAAATGAGGGAGGCATCTAAATTTTTTAAGCAGAAATACATAATTATTACATTGAAATATTGGAACTAAGCACTGTATTTAATTAAATGAGAAAACTTTGAATGTACAAAAAATGTGAATAATTTATTTGATATGTTAAAAATGAACAAAAGCAAATGAGGCTGAAATAAAACACAAAAAGATAATCTCCTGCATTGTTTAAGCATTTCATCTTAATTATATCCAGAATATCTATAAGAAAGGACCTAATTTTACCTGATTAAAAAGTTTAAAAGATTTTAAGCTTTAAGTGTTTCTTTAGGAGGATGACAAGTCAGGTAATGACTAATTCAGTGATTGCGTTACTTAGGCATATATTAACAAGAGCTACCCAACTTTGAGAAATTTATTATTGAAACATTGGGAAATTTATTATACCACTTTTTCCATTTTAATAGGGAATCTAAATTAAATAGAAAGATGTCATATAATGAAATGATTTTGAAAATTCCTTATATGTAATAAAAAGTGAATTTATGACATAAAACAAATCTGGAGTCATTTTGGGTTAAAAATCAATTTTTAGTCTGAGAGAATATGTTTGGTGGCTCCCCTCCCAGGTCAGTCTCTGAGACAGAAAAATAGCCAGACATGAGGACTTTTCCAAAGAAATAAAGAGAAATAATTGATAGCAAGAGAGAAGAATAAACAATTGATAGCTAGAAGATGCCCATGTTAGCTCATGTCATCAAAGACAAAGAAAAAGGTTTTAAGAATATACCAGCCCAAGTTTTCTCAAATACATTGGAATATGCTAGCTGTCAGTGGTAGTGTAATGTGTAATGTAAAAATAAAGACAATATATAGCATAAAAATAAAGACAAGGGTCTGTTCCAGAACTTCAAGGGACAACAGCAACAACAAATAAAGATAACCATAGCTGGTTGGGTGTGGTGGCTCATGCCTGTAATCCCAGCACTTTCAGAGGCCAAGGCTGGTGGATCACCTGAGGTTGGGAGCTCAAGACCAGCCTGACCAACATGGAGAAACCCCATCTTTACTAAAAATACAAAAATTAGCTGGGCATTGTGGCAGGCACCTATAATCCCAGCTACTCCAGAGGTTGAGGCAGGAGAATGGCTGAATAGAGGAGGCAGAGGTTGTGGTGAGCTGAGATCATACCATTGCATGCCAGCCTGGGCAACCAGAGCAAAACTCTGTCTCAAAAAAAAAAAAAAGGATAACCATAGCTATAATTTATTGTGTGCCTATTGTATATGAGTAAATGTGAATGAAGTACTTTTTAAAAAATATTTTCTTCAGCACAGGTAAATATTTTATTATCATTTTAAAGACAGCGAAGATAAGGCCCAGAGAGATGGTAACTTGCTGTGAGCCACTAACTGTATAAGTGTTGCAACCAGAACTTGAACCCTGATCTCACTCCAAATCCTATGTTTACATTAGTCCAGGATTATTCAGAGACAGTAATAAAGAGACAATTATGTAAAATTTAAAAAAATTTTAAGACTTCCAATGTATGCAATTTTTCTAAATGTCATTTTCCAAAGTAATAATAGGGAATATAGTAGTGGTAGATTTCTATTGTTACTGAAACAAATTACTACGACACACATTTGTTGTATTATAGTCCTGTAAGTCTCCAGTTCCACATAAATCACATCAAGCTAAAATCAAGGTATCGGCCATCTTATACACATTGTTCTAAGCACTTAACATAAATAAATTTATTTCTACCCCAGGAAAGAGAATACAGCATTTTGAATCTCTGTGACTAGAGACATGAAGAAACTAGGCTATGAGTGAGAAATCAATTCAGGGGCTGGATCTTGCTACCTGCTTCCAGACTTCTTGGATAAAGAACACCTGCTATCTTTATTTTCATTGCCAATTCTGTTAATATCACCACCCATTAGTAAATTCTCTACTACTGCAATATGATTTCTACCTGACTGCCTGAAAACCATCACTTTTTCTTTCTCTGGCATGTCCTCCTGCATCTGGACTCCACTCCCTGAATAATAAGGTTTTCTTGCCTGACTACATTTCCTCCCACTGCATACACTGGAGTTCATCAGTAGTATATATTCTTAAGCAGGCATTTGTGGCTATGCCCTTTTGCCCATACTATTGATGAGGAGAGACATAAGCACTGATTGTATCATAAATTGGTATAGATTTAGACACCCCACTTCCATTGGATTCACGCAACTTCTCTAAAATTACTGATTCTTGAGTTAAAAAAACAAGCAACGATTACCAAATGCAAATTAAGCAAACATGAGACTCAAAGATATTTATTGAAATGCTGAAATTTTACAGTCAAATACAAGTGTATTGAATAACTCCCAATTCAGGTCATCATTTCCTACTATGACCAAAACACACAACACACACGGGCGCGCACACACACACACACACACACACACACACACACACACATGCACACACCACATACCCCCCCCCACATACAGATATGTTATTTTTTTTACTTTATAAAATTCAAGAGCTATGACTAAATAAGCCACATATTTCTCCAGTTCACTTATCAATTGTTTTGAATGCAAAACAATATTAGAATGTTTGGTATATGTCTTAGTGAATTTTAGTGGCACCTCATGAATGCTGCATTCTTCTTAAGTGCTAAAAGTTTTAATAAACAAGCCTAGATATATTTATCTCATGCCATAGTTTAGAGGTTTTGATTTTCTTGTTTCTTCCCGAAAGGGGGAAGGGTATGTATTGACTCATATTCAGCCTCACAACAGTTGCCTCATTTTTCATAGTTTCTCAAAGATAAATAACTGGTGGTTCTACAGTGACAATGAAAAGCTCTTTCAGTATACAATTCATCTGGATCTAGACATATGAACAAATTATAAGTGACTATGCTTTCCTCTACTATTTTTCACTTAATTTAGTAATAACTATTTCATTTTATTCTATTTAATGCTAAATCTTGTTGCTTAGAAAGTTAAAAGAAAAAATACAATTAAGTATTTCTACATTCACTGATACAAGAATGTGGACTCTAAAGCCAGACGTCCATGCCTCAAATTCTATTTTTGCTACCAATAGCAGTATAACTTTAAACAAGTAACTCTCTTATTTTTATTATATTATATTATGTTATATTATATTTATTATATTATATTTTACTTTATTCTAAGTTCCAGGATACCTGTGCAGAATGTGCAAGTTTCTTACATAGATAAATGTGTGCCATGGTGATTTGCTGCACCTATCAACATATCACCTTAAACCCAGCATGCATTTGCTATTTATCCTGATGCTCTCCCTCCCTGCTACCTCTGACAGGCCCCAGTGTATGCTGTTCCCCTCCCTGTGTCTCTGTATTCTCATTGATTAGCTCCCACTTATAAGTGAGAACATGCAATGTTTGGTTTTCTGTTCCTGTATTAGTTTGCTGAGGATAATGGCTTCCAGCTCCATCTGTGTTCCTGCACAGAACATGATCTTGGTCTTTATATTGCTGCATAGTATTCTATATTGTATATGTACCACATCTTCTTTGTCTGGTCTATCATTGATGGGGATTTAGGTTGATCCTATGTCTTTGCCATTGTGAGTAGTGCTGCAAAGAACATACATGTGCACATATCTTTATAATAGGAGGATTTAAATCCGTTCGTGTATAACCCAAAAATGGAATTGCTGGGTCAAATGGTATTTCTGCCTCTAGGTCTTTGAGGGATCACCACACTGTCTTCCACAATGGTTGAACTAAGTTATATTCCCACCAACAGTGTAAAAGTGTTCCTATTTCTGGGCAGCCTCACCAGCATCTGCTGTTTCCTGACTTTTTAATAATTGCCATTCTGACCAGCATGAGGTGATATCTCATTGTGGTCTTGATTTGCATTTCTTTAACGATTAGTGATGCTGAGCTTTTTTTCAGGTTTTTTGGCTTCATAAATGTTTTCTTTTGAGAAGTGTCTGTTCATGTCATGTCCTTTGCCCACTTTTTAATGGCATTGTTTTTATCTTGTAAATTTGTTTAAGTTCCTTGTAAATTCTGGATATTAGACCTTCATCAGATGGAAAGATTGCAAAAATTTTCTCCCATTTTGTAGCTTGTCTGTTCACTCTGATGATAGTTTCTTTTGATATGCAGAAGCTCTTTAGATACTATTTGTCAATTTTGGCTTTTGTTGCAATTGCTTTTGACATTTTCATCATGAAATCTTTGCCTGTTCCTATGTCCTGAATGGTATTGCCTAGATTTACTTCTAGGGTTTTTATAGTTTTAGGTTTTACACTTAAGTCTTTATTCTATCTTGAGTTAATTTTTGTATATGGTGTAAGAATTGGGTTCAGGTTCAATTTTCTGAATATGGCTAGCCAGTTCTCCCAGCTCCATTTATTAAATAGAAAATCCTTTCTTCATTGCTTATCTTTGTCAGGTTTGTTGAAGATAAGATGGTTGTAGGGGTGCAGTCTTATTTCTGAGTTTTCTATTTGGTTCCGTTGGTCTTCATGTCTGTTTTTGTACTAGTACCTTGTTGTTTTGGTTACTGTAGCCTTGTAGTATAGTTTGATGTTGGGTAGTGTGGTGACTCTAGCTTGTTCTTTTTGCTTAGGATTGGCTTCACTATGGGGGCCCTTTTTTGGTTTCATACAAATTCTAATTCTGTGAAGAATGTCAACAGTAGTTTAATGGGAATACCATTGAATCTATACATTACTTTGGGCAGTATGGCCATTGTCATGATATTGATTCTTCCTATCCATGAGCATGGAATGTTTTTCCATTTGTTTGTGTTCTCTCTGATTTTCTTAAGAAGTGGTCTGTAGTTCTCCTTGAAGAGGTCCTTTACTTCCCTGCTTAACTGTATTCCCAGGTATTTTATTCTCTTTGTAGCAATTGTAAATGAGAATTCATTCATGATTTGGCTCTTTGTCTGTTGTTGCTGCACAGGAATGCTTGTAATTTTTGTGCATTGATTTTGTATCTTGAGACTTTGCTGAAGTTGCTCATCAGCTTAAAAAACTTCTGAGCTAAAACTATGGAGTTTTCTACATTAAAGATCATGTCATCTGCAAACAGACAATTTGACTTCCATTTTCCTGTTTGAATGCCCTTCATTTCTTTCTCTTGCTTGATTGCTGTGGCCAGCACTTCCAATGCTATATGTTGAATAGGAGTATTGAAAGGGCACATCTTTGTCTTATGTTTGTTTTCAAGGGGAATACTTCCAACTTTTGCCCATTAAATATGATATTGGATGTGAGCTTGTAATAAATGGCTCTTATTATTTTGTGGTATGTTCCTTCAATACCTAGTTTATTGAGAATTTTTAACATGAAGGATGTTGAATTTTATTGAAGGTCTTTTCTGCATCTATTGAAATAATCATGAGTTTTTAGTCTTTAGTTCTGTTTATGTGATGGGTTACATTTATTGATTTGTATATGTTGAACCAGACTTGCATTCCAGGGATGAAGTTGTCCTTACAGTGGTAGATGAGCTTTTTGATGTACTGCTAGCTTTGGTTTGCCAGTATTTTACTGAGGAATTTTGCATCAATGTTCATCAGAAATGTTGGCTTGAAGTTTTCTTCTTTTGTTGTATCTCCGCCAGGTTGTGGTATCAGCATAATTCTGGCCCCACAAAATGAGTTAGGGAGGAGTCCCTCCTTTTTAATCATTTGGAATAATTTCAGAAGAAATATACCAGCTCCTTTTTATACCTCTGGAAGAATTCAGCTTAAATCTACCTGGTCTTGGATGTTTTTTAGTTGGTAGACCATTTATTACTGTCTCAATTTCAGAACTCATTATTGGTTTATTTGGGGATTCAACTTCTTCCTGGTTCAGTCTTGGAAGGATGTATGTGTCCAGGGATTTATCAATTTCTTCTATATATTCTAGTTTTTTTCATAGAGACATTTATAGTATTCTCTGATGGTTGTTTGCATTTCTGTGGGGTCAGTAGTGATATCCCGTTTATCATTTTTTATTGTATCTATTTGATTCTTCTTTTTCCTTTTTAATCTAGCTAGTGATCTATTTTATTAATTTTATTAATTTTTTCAAAGAAAAAGCTCCTGGATTCATTGATTTTTTGAAGGGTTTCTGTGTCTCTTTTTCATTCAGTTCTGCCCTGATCTTGGTTATTTCTTATCTTCTGCTAGCTTTGGGGTTTGTTTGCTTTTGGTTCTCTATTTCTTTTAGTTGTGATGTTAGGATGTTGATTTGAGATTTTTGTTCTGTTCTTGTTTGCTTAATTTTCTTTGTTTAAGATGGAGTCTCACTCTGTCACCTGGGCTGGAGTGCAGTGGTGGGATCTTGGCCCACTGCAAACTGTGCCTCCCAAGTTCAAGCAATTCTCCTACCTTAGCCACTGAGTAGCTGATATTACAGATACTCTCCACCATGCCCGGCTAATTTTTGTATTTTTACTAAAGACAGGGTTTCACCATGTTGGCCAGGCTGTTCTCAGACTCCTGATATAGCTACCTCAGAGTCCCAGAGTTATGAGATTTTAGGTGCAAGCCACCACACCAGTCCGATTTGAAATCTTTCTAGCTTTTTGATGTGGGCACTTAGTGGATAAATTTCTGTCTTAATACTGCTTTAGCTGTGTTCCAAAGATTCTGGGTATGCTATCTCTTTGTTATCCTTAGTTTCAAAGAACTTTTTGATTTCTGCCTTAATTTCAATATTTAGCAAGGAATCATTCAGGAGCAGGTTGTTCAATTTCCATGCAGTTGTATGGTTTTGAGTGAGTTTCATAATCTTGAGTTCTAATTTAATTGTGTGGTGGTCTGAGACACTGTTATGATTTCAGGAACAAGTAACTTTCACTCTCTATGTCTCAACTCCTCTATAAAAATCAGAATAGTAGTATATCTCAATTATTGTTAAAATTGAAGAACATAGCATGCTTCAAATGCAGCACTGTTATTATTTTATATATTATAAACATTACTCTAAGCCATAATTTTCTGTTTAATTTTTACTCAAGAATAGTATTTTAACCCCTTTTACATATTTAGAAAATATGTATATATATAAATTATATTAAATATATTATTATATGCTTGTGTTGTATGTTGATGTAAATATGTCATTGTAAAATATTTGAAATAATTCTAGACTACTAAACACTCTTCCAATAGTTTGTGGCATATCTTTTGCACATCTGCTTTAACATTGACCTGATTAGAGTGTTGACAAAAGTTTCCTTTTGTTCATTATTAGTTGTAATTATAATTTGTATGATCAGAATTGTGTCTTACAATACTGGTTGATATTTTCAATTAAATGAATCTATTCAGAGCCCACGGACTTCTAAATAACAATTAAATAAAATCTATGGTTTAGCATCAGTAAGCATATTTGTTCAGCTTAAGTGAATTCATCTATTTGACTTACATTTCTTTTGATTGGGAATAAAGCTTCAGGTATAATTTATGATTTAAAATAATGGTGTTGTATATCTTTTTCTAAGTCAAAATTTTACTAATTCAATGCTTATTTTTAAAGGGGAATTTTGGTATTTCTCCCCTCTATCAAAATTCCTCAGAATATCAGAAAATACCATAAAAGTGGAATTGAATTAGTAACAACACAGAATAATAAGGAAGAATGGTTTCATTAAGTTCATTTTGATAAATTCCAGGAACATAGAAGGCTAAATGGATGGGGTTAATGAAGGAAAAAATGTAGAGAAAACTTCAGTTTAAAATACCCATGAAAGAAAATTGCTTCAAAGATGACAGTTCCAGAAATAACACAGGCTCAGTTCCAACAAATACAAGGAGCACAAGGGGTCATGAGTTTTTTGATGTAAGAAAGTCAAAAACCATAATATATAGTAACTATAAGAACTATAATATATAGTTTCAGGAAGTTAAGAAATATAAAATATACAAATGAGCTGGGCTTTTGAGGCCTTTTGGAGCCCAAGAATGATGCCAAATAGCTGCTAAGGGAAGCATTCTTCTCAAGCTGACAAAGCTTCAAATAATATCTGTAAAAAGTGAATGATCCATTAGAGACAGCATCTAAATGGAACACTAGGTTTAGAGATAATGACAAGTTTTTTTTTCTGGAAATCCACAAAGATATCTATGAAGGAAAACTCAAAGGAGACCAACTGACTTTTTCTCGTTGAAAATTATGATGATTGTTCTCCAAAGAAAAAAAATTTTTTTCAGAGTTTTCCAGAGGCAACAGGAGCTAGAATTAAAGGTACAAAGCAGTGCCCTCAAGTAGAATTCCTCTGTAGGCCTCAAAAGAATTGTTTAGGAATGAATTCTCTCTCTCTCTCTCTCTCTCTCTTAAAATCCACTTCAGTCAAGACTATCCATACTATTCTGCTGCACTCAAGGTCACCAATAACCTTTATATCACCAAATAGAATATTCAGTTATTCTTGCTTTCAGCAGCATTTGAATAAATTAATCATAATCACTGTCTGTGGTTGGAAACATTTTTTTTTTTCATTTGACTCCTGAGATATTAAAACCTCCTGCATTTCTTACTATATTACTGCTCCCTTCTTTAACTTTTCTCTCATCTACATCTACAGTCATTTGCTGGTGACTTGGTCAGTCTCATGACTTAAATACCAGCTAAGTGATAATAATTCCAGACTTATATCCTGCGAAGATCCTCCCCCTCAATTCCTGACTTCTGTATAAATCTGACAGTTTACATGGAAGCTTCATGTAGAAGTCAACTAGGCATCACACACTTACAACATGCAAAACTATAATATTAGTTGTTCTTCAGGAACCTGGTCATACCTCAGTGTGTTATGCATTTTAGTAAATCATCCTAACTTTAATATAAAGTGCTTAAGCAAAATACTTGGAATTATCATTGACTCCTTTTTTCTTTTATGATTCCCATGTAATCAGTTACTCCTGTTACTTCTGTGCACATTTGAAAAGTCGACTACTTCTCATTGATCTGTTATCACTATTTCATTCCAGTCTACCATAATCTCATGGTTGATTGGTGTCATTTGTTCCTTACTCTTGTCTCTCTAATGCTTTATATTTCAAAAAGTAATCAAACAGATCTTTTAAAAATGTAAGTCAGATTACATCCTTCCCTATTACACTTAGAATAAATAAAATTCAAAGTCCAATCATGGCCTATAGGATATCTTGCAATCTAGTTTCTGACTACCTCTGTAAGCTCCTTTCTCACCACTTTGTTTTCTTTTTTTCACTCATTGGGCTTCAAACAGTAGTCTTCATGGTTGTCTTCAAGTTTGCAAAACTTTTTACCAGGGACTGAAATTATGTTCTTCAGAGATTGAATGCTCCTTTCCTCCATTCAAGTTTGAAATCACTTGCCACCTCTTTGAAAAGACCTTACCCAGACATCTTATGAAGAATAATACATTTCTGTCTTCCTCTGTTACTTCTGGCCTTTTTGTTGCTATAGTAATGTGCATTATCAGGAATTATATTGTTTTCTTTAATTTACTTTATACTATTACCACTTATAGAATATAAGCCCAAGACAGACGGTAATCTTGACATATTTTTAAAAAATTTTTGAGGCAGTGACTCCAAGAAGAATAACTATCAAATAACATGTCTAATATATGTGTGTTAAATGAAAACATAAAATTATTAGTTTTCTTATAAAATATTTAATATCTTGTTTTCCCAACCTATGTACTTTATATTTTTCTTCTTTGAACTAATAATTTAGAATTCTAAATACTTGGTATTTTATATTTTAATTTACTTATTATTGGAACAAATCTTAAGGAATCTCTGAATTTGTAAATTTGCCATGCATTTTCTATTTTCTTTTTAAAATTTTCTTGTAAGATTATTTGCTACCACCCTGACAACCAACTCAGTGTATTCCTACAACCTTTTAGCTTAATGGATTTCTTGACAGAAAACTGACAAGTAATTTATTATGTGTCAGGAAGCTAAAAACAAACCAACAAACAAAAACATTTCCTATTCTTTATCCGATTATTTCCTTGGATGCTTTTCCTATAATAGATGCTCAATAAATGTTTTGGATTGTTCATTTCTTTGTTTAATACATTACTCACTTAGGTCTTTTCTACTTGGTATTTGAAAACGGTAATGATAGAAATTATGCATGCACAATTTAGAGTTGGTGAGCCTCCAATAGTATTCTATGGATAATAAAACACATTGTGCATAATTAAGACTAAAACTAGTACCTCTATGAGTAATTGAAATTTTCTAAAAAAAACTGAGAAATGCAATATTTTTCTTAAGCTGTATTTACATATAAGCTTATAGTATATAGTTAATATATAAAAATTGTATGTATTTAATTTAATTACATAAATACATTTACATTTAATATATGCATTTTGAAGAGTTTCAAATGGACATATGCATACACCATACACCATACCCTCATTATACCATCACAATCAAGCTACTAAACATATTCATCACCTCCAAAAGTATTCTAGTGTTCTGTTTTTTGTTTGTAGTAAGAACACTTAACAATAGATATATTCTCTTTATATTTTGAGGTGCATAATGACATATTGTTAAGTATAAGTACAATGTTGTACAGCAGATCTTGAAAACTTACTCACCTTGTATAACTAAAACTTTATGCCAATTGAGCAACAGTTCCATATTTCATCTTCCTCTCAGCCCCTGGCAACCACTAGTCTATTATCTGCTTCTATGATTTTGATCATTTAAGATATCTCAGATACATAGAATAATTTAATGTTTGTCCTTCTGTGACTGGCTTCTTACAATTAGCATAATGTCTTCTAGTGTCATTCATATTGTTGAAGATGTGAGCCCAGTTATATTTGAATTTCAGTTAAACAGATACTTGGATAAATCATTAGTATATTTATTTCCCAAATGTTGTACAGTACATTCTTACAGTGAAAATTTTTTGTCGTTCAACTGAAATTCAAATTTTTTTCTCTGAGATTTTTTACTTTTATTATGCTTTAAGTTCTGGGTACATGTGCAGAATGTGCAGGTTTGTTACATAGGTATACATGAGCCATGGTGATTTGCTGCACCCATCAATCCATCATCTACATTAGGTATTTCTCCTAATGCTGTCCCTCCCCTAAACCCCACCCCTGACAGGTCCTGGTGTGTAATGTTCTTCTCCTTGTGTTTATGTGTCTTCATTGTTCAACTCCCACTTATGAGTGAGAGCATGTGGTGTTTGGTTTTCTGCTCTTGTGTTAGTTTGCTGAGAATGATAGTTCTCAGCTTCATCCATGTCCCGGCAAAAGACATACACTCATCCTTTTTATGGCTGCATAGTATTTCATGGTGTATATGTGCCATATTCTCTTTGTCCAGTCTATCATTGATGGGCATTTGGGTTGGTTCCAAGTCTTTGCTATTGTAAATAGTGCCACAGTAAACATACATGTGCCTATGTCTTTATAGTAGAGTGATTTATAATCCTTTTGGTATATACACAGTAATGGGATTGCTGGATCAAATGGTATTTCTGGTTCTAGATCCTTGAGGAATCGCCACACTGTCTTCCATAGTGGTTGAACTAATTTACACTCCCACCAGCAGTGTAAAAGTATTTCTCCACATCCTCTCCAGCATCTGTTGTCTCCTGACTTTTTAATGACTGATGTTCTAACTGGCGTGGGATCATATCTCATTGTGGTTTTGATTTGCATTTCTCTAATAACCAGTGTTGATAAGCTGTTTTTCATGTGTTTGTTGGCCACATAAATATATTCTTTGGAGAAGTGTCTGTTCATATCCTTTGCCCACTTTTTGATGGGGTTATCTGTTTTTTTACCTTATAAATCTGTTTAAGTTCTTTGTAGAGGCTGGATATTGGCCTTTCATCAGATGGATAGACTGCAAAAATTTTCTTGCATTCTGTAGGTTGCCTGTTCACTCTGATGATAGTTTATTTTACTGTGTAGAAGCTCTTTAGTTTAATTAGATCCCATTTCTCAATTTTGGCTTTTGTTGCAAATTTAACTCTATGTACTTTATTTAATCTGACAACCCTAAGTCATGACTAATACAAATAAAGCTGCTATGAACATTCATGTGTAAGTCTTTTCATGGACATTAGCTAGAAATGAAACAGATAAGTCTTGCTAGGTTTATATTGAACATTTAAAGAAACTTCTAAACTATTTTTCAAAGTAATTATAGTAGTTTATATTTCCAATAGTAAGATATGAAAATTCCATCATTCTAAGCAATATAGCAAGACCACTATTTGTTTGTTTGTTTTGTTTGTTTGTTTTTTAGATGGAGTTTCTCTCTTGTTGCTCAGGCTGGAGTGCAGTGGCATCATGTCAGCTCACTGCAACCTCTGCCTCCCTGGTTCAAGTGATTCTCCTGCCACGGCCTCCTGAGTAGCTGGGATTACAGGCATGCGCCACCACATCCAGGTAATTTATTTTTTGTATTTAGTAGAGATGGAGTTTCGCCATGTTAGTTAGGCTGGTCTCAAACTACTGACCTCAGGTGATCCACCTACCTGAGCCTCCCAAACTGCTGGGATTATAGGCATGCATCATCATGCCCAGCCTAAAATTTATTTTTAGATAAGTAGCCAGTCATGACAGCATGTACTTAAAGTCCCAGCTACTAAGGAAGCTGACACAGGAGGATGCTGTGAGCCTGAAAAGTCAAAGCTTCAGGGAGCTATGATCACATCTCTATACTCCAGCCTGAGTGATAGAGCGAGACTCTATGTCAAAAAAAGAAAAAGAAAAAAAAGAAAATTCCAGTTTTCTTTCCTACTTTGCCAATACTTGGTATGGTCGACTTTTTAATTTGTGCCATTCTAATAGATACCATGATTTCTCATTTTGGTTTTGACTTGCATGTTCCTAATGACTAATGATATTAAGCTTCTATTCACATGGTTATGTACCCTCCATATATTTTCCTTAGTTTAACAGTATTTTGACAGGTGTTTTCTTTGGGTTATTTTCATGTTATTGAGTTTTGAGAGTTACTTACATATTCTAGAAACAAATCCTTTTTCACATAGATGATATCACATAGATAACATTCTCACATTCCATGACTTGTCAACTCTGTTATTTAACAATACCTATTAAAAAGCAGAAATTTTCATTTTGATGAAGTTAATAGTATCAATCTGTTGTTTTGTGAACTGTGTCTTTGGTGTAATATATAAGAAATCTGTACCTAACCCAAGGCCACTAAGGTTTACTTCTAGATGTTTTACAGTTTTTGGTTTTACGTTATGTCTGGGATCCATTTTTAACTATTTTTATATGGTACAAAACATAGATCAAAGTTCATGTTATTGCAGATATCCAACTTTTCCAGCACCATCTGTTAAAGAGACTCATTTTTCTGCTGAATTACATCTGCAAGTTTGTTACTAGTTAGTTGTCTATACATGTGTGGGTTTATTTCTGTACTCTTTTTCCTTGACCATTTTTCTGTCTTTACACCAATACCACCCTGACTCTTTTAAAATGACTTAATAAGAAGTCTTGAGCTTGTAAGTCCTTCAACTTTGTTCATATTTTCTCAACTTTTTGTTGTTTGTTATTGTTGCTCTTCTCAGTTCATTTTATTTATGCATGAATTATATTAATTTCTCAAACAACAACCCTGAGTTGTGACTTCTAATTGTGATTACCTGGAATCCAGATATCAACTTGAAGATATTGGTACCTTAACATTATTGTGTCTACACACCCATGAATAGAGAATATTTCTCCATTTATTATTAGTGTTGTTTATGATTTAATTCAATTGTGATCAGAGAGCATAAATTGTTTCACTTGATTTCTTTTAAAATTAGGGAAACTTTGTTTTTGTCTCATAGTACACACACCTGTGCACCCATACATATGCAACTATTTGCATGATGATGTATTTTAAGAAAAGAAATAAAAATTGAAAAAGAAAATATGTTACAAATTGCTAACATGTATTAATTCCATAACTGCTATAACATCTTTCCATATATTAACCAATTTACTTCTGACAACACTCCCATTTTACAGGATTACACAAAAATTTTAACTTTACTGATGAGACATTGAAGCGCAGAATAAATGGATGTGTAAGGTCAACCCAGCTTTTAAGTAGTTGAGTATTAAAACACAGGCAGAATATAGGAGCATATCCTTATCATCTTCCAGATAATATGTTTATTATATTTGAAGTTAGAGACTTCTTTAAAAGCATAAATGCACAACAAAAGAAATACAAAGAAAAGATTTCAAAATCAATGGGATACATATCAAAATAGTGAGACAATATTTCCATCATCAGACTTGCAAAAATTATTAAGGTTGATAACATCAAGTGTTGGTTTGCATATGGGAACAGGAATTCCTGTTCAGAGCTAGAGCAAGAATTAGTTGGTACAAACACTTCAAAAATGACTGATATGCATCTGACAAAATTGAAGCTTATATATATTGCAACACAGTATCTATTTCTTGCACTTATGTCTATGATCCTGAGTAAAATCAGTGAACTTCTATCACTCTTTGATAAAGGGTGGGAAAAAAAGAAAAGAAATGTTTTGCTGTAGAAAAAAAGAAAGAGACACACAATCTATGATTTAATCACTATATTTAATTAGGTATACAATTGCCCAACCAACTTCAATGCAGAAATTTAAATAAAATATATCTACATGAGTCATATAATACATTTCAAATACATAGTATTAAAATAAACTTTCCAATGGCTATATACAATATTGTATATTTTATTAGATATTTAAAGCATAAAGACAATACATATATTTTATGAATACATCTATAATTATATAATTTCAAAAAATTATGATGATTAAATCTTTGAGGCCAGGTGCAGTGGCTTACACCTATAATCCCAGCATGATGGGAGGCTGAGGCGGGTGGACTGCTTGAAATCAGGAGTTCAAGCCTAGACAGACTGGGCAAAACCATGTCTCTACAAAAAAATACAAAACTTAGCTGGGCATGGTGGTGCACATGTGTAGTCCCAGCTACTTGGGAGGCTGAGGAGGAAGGATTGCTTCAACCTGAGAGGCAGAGGTTGGAGTAAGCCAGGATTGCACTACTGCACTCCACCCTGAGAGACAAGAATGAGACCCTGTTTCATAAAATAAACAAAGAAACAAATTTTATTGTAGAGTTAAATAATAGTAAAAAAGACATTTGTTTACTCCATTTTCAAAGTTGTTGTAACTAATTATCTTTTTTCAGAATAATATTGATTCCTGACTTACAAATTTTTGTTGTGCTAATCTTCATAGTATTCCTCTTATTGTATTAATTGTTAAAAATTATCGGGGAGAGAGATCCAAGATGGCCAATTACTAGCAGCTCAGGATTGCAGCTCCCAGTGAAAGCACAGAGAGTGAGTGGACGCCACACTTACCAACAAATTTTTGCTGCCCACGGACCAGGGCATTCCCAGCGGAGGAGCCTCATGGGTCGCCAAGGCGACCCTTTCGGCTGGCACAGCTGTTTTGCCAGTGCCTCTGCCCGGTGGCTCTTGGGGTGGAGTAAACAGGACTGGGTCTCCTTTTGGATGATATTTGGAGCTCTGATAAGGCAGAGCAGTCCATTCAGCTGATTGAAAAAGAGACTGAGAAGCCAGACTGGAGACCCTCAGGCCGAAAAGCACCACGAATTTCAACGCTGCTGTTTTAGCCAGCGTTGTGGGTCGCCGCAGTGAAAATTATATAGATTTCGGAGCTGGGAATCAACAAGCTGGACGTCCACTCAGAGACTTAATTTTGAAAGTTGGTAATTTCAGAGACGATAGGTGGATAAAATCATAAAGATGCCAAGAAGCCACTGTAAAAAAAAACTGAGAACATTCAAAATCAGAATGTCTCTCCTTCTACAGAGGACACTAGTTCCTCATTAGTAATGGAAAAAGGCCTGATGGAAAACGAGTGTGAAGAATTAGCAGAGTCAGGTTTCAGAAGGTGGATAATAATAAAATTCTGCAAGCTAAAAAAAATATGTTCTAACCCAATTCAAAGATACTAATAACTTTGAAAAAATGTTTGATGATATGCTAACAAGAATGGACAATTTAGAGAGGAACATAAATGAATTAATGGAGCTGAAAAACACCATACGAGAAATCCATGAAGTATGCACAAGTCTTAACAGTCGAATTGATCAAGCAGAAGAAAGGATATTAGAGGTCGAAGACCAACTTAATAAAATGAAACGAGAAGATAAGATCAGAGAAAAAAGGATAAAAAGAAATGAGCAAAATCTCCACGAAATATGGGACTATGTGAAAAGACCTAATTTATGCTTAATACGTATACCTGAAAGTGATGACAAGAATGAATCCAAGCTGAAAATATTTTTCAGGATATTATCCAGGAAAATTTTCCTAAACTAGCAAGCCTCGACAATACTCAACTCCAGGCAATACAGAGAACCCCACAAAGATATTCCTCAAGAAGACCAACCCCAAAACATATAATTGTCAGATTTACTTGGATTGAAATAAAGGAAAAAATATTAAGGGCAGCCAGAGAGAGGGGCCAGGTTACCCATAAAGGGAAGCCTATCAGACTCACAGCAGATCTCTCAGTAGAAACTCTACAAGCCAGAAGAGAGTGGGGGTTAATATTTAACATCCTTAAAGAAAAAAACTT